>ML422779.1:56178-84788 GCA_005239525.1 Nicotiana knightiana | reverse complement strand
AAGAAAAGAAAAGAAAAATAAATAAATAAAGTATAAACAGTTGTATTGTTGTGAAAGAGAAATATATGTGGTGACTCTTAATGTAATTGTGCTTAAAGAAGTATGGGGTAATAAAGAAGTTTATCACATTGTTGTGAAGGTGGAGTTTGGCTTAAAATGAGTTTGAGGTTGAATGCAAAAGTATATGTATTAATGTGCTTAGGGAGGTGTAGCCACTCTTATATCCAAATGTATCATACCCATCCCGCAGCCTACATTACAACCGAATAAAGTCCTACTTGATCCTAGACTGAATGAGCTCGATTAGTAGAGTATTACACTACGGGCAAGCCTATGGTGCATCTTTTGTGGCATATGAATATTATTTCGGAGAGCGAGTGAATTCTTTCTATCTTGAGTTCCTGAGTGTTCTTAAAATTTCATTGTGTTTGGAACTAACTCTTGAATTTGGTGAGGGCACATGATTCACGAAGGAAAGGTAATGTTGTTGACCTCTAAGTTAGAGTAGTGAGTGGATTATGAATAAAGCATGGTATATGTGAGTCAACTATTGAGGTGAGGATGTCACACCTCTGTGATTGAAATGTTTTAAAAATTCTTGGTATAACGTGTTAAGGGATTTGCTTAATAAGTGTGTACATGAGTGTAGTTTGATTGCTCGAGGACGAGCAAATGTTTAAGTGTGGGGTATTGATGCGAGGCTAGAATTCATGGTTTAACATGTTATATGCCCTACATTTTATGTGCGTTAATGATAAAAATACACTTTTTATGTGCATAATAGAGTCTATTTCATGTGTAGGTGAATTGGAGATGGAAACCGAGCTAAATGGATGCAAATACATCGAAAATACGCTCAAGAGGCGAGGAGGAGTGCACCGGGCTATAGCCGGGCGCCAGAGCCCAAACGCCTGACCCAGCCTGGCGTTAGCCAGGCGTTAGAGCTGAAACGCCTGACCCAGCCTGGTGTTATCCAGGCGTTAGAGTTGAAACGCCAGCCTTAGCCTGGCGTTAGCCAGGCGTTAGGGCCCAAACGCCAGGTCCCAAGTTCGGTAAATTCCGAGTTTTGACGAGTTTACGTGTTTCCCAGTTGGAATAGAAGTCTCCTACACGTTTAGGGTTCGTCCTAAACATATAAATAGACCCCGTAAACACAACTTGAAGAAGAGTTCGGAGAATTCAAAGGATTCAAAGGATTCAAAGAGAGAAAACCATTGAAGTGACAAAACATTGATTTTTACATCCTTTATTCATTACTTTGTAGTTCAATTATGCAATTTATTTTGGGTTTGATTCTTATGAACATGTATAGATAACTTCTTTAATCTAGGGTTTTGGTAGAACCCGCTGGGGAAAAACTTCTTGTGTTATTAATATAGTTTTGTTTGGTTGATTTATTTCTATTTGTTCAACTACGTTCTTGTTGTAGTTGATTGAATGGGCCCTCAATTAACTGTTCCTATTTATTATGTATATACTTGAGAGAGAGTGCATATTTAGGTAGTTGTTTGAACAACATCACTCTTGGAGTATAGACGAAAGTCATAACCGAGGTTTTAGAGGCTGGATTAGAGATAACGATACCTCGGGTGCAATCTAAAGTGAACTGTAATGCAATCTAGCTAGCGTAACTTGAGAGAGTGCGTCTAGTAAATTATCATAATTACTTGAGAGAGATTTATGGTAGATAGAGTGTTCATGATTGATAGAGACAACTAATCAAACTATAAGAAGTATCCGAGAAGTAAGTTCACCAACGGGGGAAACCATAACCTTAGACCTTTATCATCATTATTTACAACACATTGTTAGTAATTGCTAGTTATTATTATTGTCAGTAGAGTTAGTAAAACATCACCAAATTATATTAAAAAGTATTGAGAGAATTGATTGAGTAAAAGTTGCGTATTCTAAAGACTTGATTTATACGTAAATTCCCTGTGGGATCGACTCTGGGCATAATACCCCGGATTATATTTACAACGCCCGTTTAGTCTTTTGTTAGACATAGTTGAGCGTGATCAGAGAGCTAGGCATATTAAGAAATCACTCAACAAGGAAGGAAAATAGCATGTAACAGCCACACCTAATTACACGAGTGAATAATAAGAAATCAACACAAATCCGATAACTTCATATAAGGGCAAGTCAGGAAGGTATAGAATATCTAAACTTCTTTTAAGGTTGAGAAGTTACGAGAATATTCAACAATTTTCACTTAAGGACAAGAAGCAGAGAATAATTATAAATCCATTTAACACCCAAAACAATTATAGGTTGAGATGAAGGTAATTGCAAACTTGAGATAAGCAGTTAAGAAGACATAGCATGACAGTAAAAGAAAAAAAATCTTCAGATAAGTTAATTAGGAGTAAATCCGAAAATAAGAACTTTCACATTTAAGCAATTAAGGATGACACTATAAATTAGGAAATCAAATCATGCTAAGGACAATTCAAACTCGGCGAATATAAGAATATAAGATTCCTAAAGGGTCAACTTCCCACAAATAAGTCCGAGCATGCGCTCATCACCTCATGTACACGGACTACAATCAACCTAGAAGACTCAAATCCTAGGGGGGTAATTCCCCCACAAAAGGTTAGGCAAGATACTTACCTCAACCGCTCAAAACAAACTTGAAATCACGTTCTTGCCACGGGTATCCGACTCCCAATGGCCCAAATCTACTCAAATCAATAGCATCGTGTAAATAATACTACAAGCAACTAGATTAACAAATAAATTCGAAGCTAAAACGCGAAATTAGGAAAATTGCCAAAAAGTTCCCCGGGCCCATGTCTCGGAATCGGGTAAAAATTATATTTTTCGGACACCCATTCACTCACGAGTCTAAACATATGAAAATATCTCAAATCGGAGGTCAAAAACCCAATCAAAACTCAATAATTTGGTCTATGAAGTTTAGCCCATTTTCTACCCAAAATTTTCGAAATTAAAGGTTGGATTTAAGATTGAAAATATGGAAATTGGTCTATAATGGATAGAAATAACTTACCCAAATTACCCAGGTGCAAAATCCTCCAAAAATTGCCTCTCCCGAGCTCCCTAAATTCTAAAATGGTGAAAATAACATAAACCCTCGGTTCTGCCCTTTTTCTGCCCAGCAATTCCGCACATGCGACCATGGGACCGCACCTGCGGAACTATCATCGCAGGTGCGAAAACCTACTAAAAAGTCTGGGGTCGCACCTGCAGTCAAATGGCCGCACCTGCGGAAAACTAACCGCACCTGCGAGGATTGGGAGTTTCGGCTAATTCGCACCTGCGAACTCCTCGCCGCACCTGTGGAAAATCCATCGCAGGTGCGAGACACCAGAACCAACAATGGTTCAGCTGTCTCCCAAGTTCTAATAACACCCGACGAGCATCCTAAATGTACCCGAGGCCCCCCGGGACCCCGTCCAACCACACACACAAGTCATATAACCTAACACAGACTCGCTCGAGGCTTCAAACCACATAAAACAACAATAACACGATGAATTAAACTAAAAATCCATGAAAATTCTTCAAACTTCTATAAACATTAAGTTTTGCATTTAAGGTCCGAATCACGTCAAACTAAGTTCGTTTCTTACCAAATTTCACAAATAACACATAAAAATCATATAAAACCTGTACCGGGCTTCAAAATCATAATACGGCTCGATATCACAGGTTTCGCCTCAAATTTCATTTTCAAAAACCTTTATATTTTTCAGAAAATAATTATCTTTAAAAATTCATTTCTCGGACTTGGGACCTCGGAATTCGATTTCTGACATACGCCCAAGTCCCATATTTTCTATGGACCCTCCGGAACCGTCAAATCACAGATCCGGGTCCGATTACCAAAAATGTTGACTGAAGTCAACTTTATTCAAATTTCCAATACAAAATTTTTATTTTTATAAATTTTTCACATAAAAGCTTCCTGGCTACACGCCCGGGCTGTGCACGCAAATCTAGGTAAGATAGAAGGAGGTTTTCACGACCTCAGAACACAGAATTAGATAGAATATACGGGATGACCTTGTGGGTCATCACAGTTAATGTGATGACCCAAAACGTCATCTTGTGTAATTTAGCAAAACCTGTGTTTCGAGGCCCCGAAAGCTTCCGTTAATCTCACCTCGATTTGTGTGCACATCCCGAGCGTGTATCCGGGAAGTCTTTATGTGAAAATGTATTGAACTGTTGAATTTATAATAATTAATGGAATAAAGTTGACTTTGGTCAACATTTTTGGTAAACGGAACCGGGCCCAGACCCGTGATTTGACGGTCCCGTAGGGTCTGTAGGAAAATATGGGACATGGGTGTATGTCCGGAATCGAATTCCGAGGTCCCAATCCCGAGAAATGAATTTTTAGAGAAAATTGTTTTCTGAAAATAAGAAAGACTTTTGAAAATGAACTTTGATGTGAGATCTGTGTCATCGAGCCCGTATTATACTTCCGAATCCCGGAACAAGTTCAATATGTGTTATGTGAGTTATATGTAAAATTTGGAAAGAAACGCACTTGGTTTGACGTGTTTCAGATCAAAATTGGAGAATTTAGAAGTTTATGAAGTTTGAGAAAATTCTATGCATTTTTGAGTTTAATTCATTGATTTTGATATTATTTTAGTGGTTTAATTACTCGAATAAATTTGTAGGATGATTTTGAAGTAGTGTGTATATTTTGTTTTGAGCCCCGAGGGCTCGGGTGAGTTCCGAGTAGGTGTCAGGGTGCAAAAGACTTGGAAAAATCTGGCTTTTGATATGTTGCTGGTGTTCTGTGTTTTGCACTCCGCGATCGCGATGTTACCCACACGATCGCGATGTGTCTATGGTTGGGGGTTGGGAAATTACCCTACGCGAACGCAGGGCCTTGGACGCGATCGCAGAGCCTGGGGTGGTGCTCTACGCGATCGCGAGGGGCCTCACGCGATAGCATAGCGTTAAAGGGATCTAGGGGCGGGGCAGCATGTTGCTCTACGCGAACGCGATTGCTTGGTCGTGATCACAATGGTCAGTGTCCAACACTCCCGCGATCGCAGTCCCTTGTTCGCGACCGCGTAAATCTAAAACCCAGTACTCTCCGCGATCGCGTAGAGTAAAATCTCCCAGTGAATTTAAAGTCTTAAAAACAGAATGTCATTTCGGGATTCTTCATATTGTCACCTTTTCCTTCATCTCCAAGCCCCATAACCGAGTCCCAAGCTACTCTTCCTCCATAACCACTTAGGTAATTGATCTTAACTCTAGTTTCTTCCGTTTTCCTTCATCAATCATTAGAATCTAGGCCTAAAAATATGAAATCAAGGGTGGAATTGGGGGTTTTAGGTAGAGTTAGGGCTTTTGGAAATTTTGGGATTTCAACCTCAGTTTGTGGTAGGATTTCAAAATAAGTTGTATATTGGTGTTCGTGGGGGAATGGGTGATCGGGTTTTGGTCCGAACCTCGGGTTTGAACCAAGCGGGCCGGGGGTCGAATTTTGGTATTTTTGGAAGAATGATGGGAAATGCATATTTAGGCTTTGGGATTGAATTATTGAGTCACTATTGATATTGTTGAGTCGATTATGTCTAGATACTGTCATTTCAGAGTTGGATTCAAGAGGGAAATCAGTGCTAGAGGCTATATTTGGATGCTTGGAATCGAGGTAAGTGTTTGGCCTAACCTTAGCTTGAGGGAATAGGTACAGAGTCTTATTTGCTATGTGTTATTCCATGTCCAACATATAGGTGAGGTGGCAGCTACCTATATGTTGTGGTCAAGTATTCCCGTGAATAAAACTTGATGAATTTCATAGTTTTCTTTGATATTCTCTGTGTTATGAATTAATTGTTATTCTGGAAGTGATACATTGGGGATATATCATGATGTAGATTGTTATTGGTTACTCGTTCGGCTGAGGATTATTTGTAAAATTATACTTCTGAGTGAGATTGGTTATAGCTGAGTTCCTTGCTGGGACGGTAGAATCCTTGTTGAATATTTCTGTGCGTTTGAGGTTTCTATTTGTTGAATTTTCCTGTCAAATTGTTGATTTTATACATGTTACGCAAGAGGGGAAATTCTGTGCCAAGTGATTGTGAGGTTATGCACGAGGGGACATTCTATGCCGAGTGATTATTTATTTATGCATGGGGGGACATCTCGTGTCGAGTGATTGTGAGGTTATGCACGCGGGGACATTCTGTGCCGAGTGATTATTTACTTATGCACAAGGGGACATTCTGTGCTGAGTGATTGTGAGGTTATGCACGAGGGGACATTCCTTGCCGAGTGATTGTGAGGTTATGCACGAGGGGACATGCCGTGTCGTTTCCGTTTTATTTACTTGTTCAGAGCTGTTAATTCCTGTTGTTAGTTATGCAATCCAGTTGTTATCTTGTTCTAATGTTTCAACTAGTTATTACCCTTCGTCCCCAGCATGTTCTCCCCCGTTGTTGTATTTGTTTGATTGTTTCCTATCATTATTTCCTGTATACTATTGAATTGCACAGGTATTATGTGTGGTCGTGTCCTAGCCTCGTCACTACTTCGCCGAGGTTAGGCTCTGTACTTACTCAGTACATGGGGTCGGTTGTACTGATGCTACACCTGCACTTCTTCATGTTGTGCAGATTACGGAGCCGGACCCAGTGGACATTAAGCGAAGGAGTGTCCTTCAGT
This sequence comes from Nicotiana knightiana, assembly GCA_005239525.1. Classification (NCBI taxonomy): domain Eukaryota; kingdom Viridiplantae; phylum Streptophyta; class Magnoliopsida; order Solanales; family Solanaceae; genus Nicotiana; species Nicotiana knightiana. Next base: position 78,122 of record ML422779.1, on the reverse strand, counting down.
CTACGTCGACACCGAGGTAGTCCTGTAGGCATTCGGAGGCCTTGGCTTCACCATCATTTTCTTTCCTTCTGTATTACTTTGTATTTCTAGACAACTACACTTGTTTATTTCAGACTCATGTTTTTAGTAAATCTGAGACTGTCCGTGATATTGTGACACCAGTTCTGGGGGTATGTTTAAGGAAATTTTGTAAGATTTATTATTTAAGTTGTTGAATTTCTTATCTTCCGCATTCTTATTTCTATTTGTTCTTGTATTTCATTTTTTTTGCTAAATAATAAAGGAATAAATCAGAATAACCAGTAACGTTGGCTTGTCTAGCAGGTTCAACGTTAGACGCCATCACGGCTTGAAGGTGGGATTTCGGGTTGTGGCAAGTTGGTATCAGAGCACTAGGTTGCTTAGGTCTCACAATTCACGTACAAACTTGTAGAGTCTGAGGGATCAAGGTTAGGAATAACTTCACATTTCTTCTTCTCTGTCATGCGGTTTGAATTCTAAATGCTAACTGATTTTCTATTTTACTCTCTCGCAGATGGCGAGAACGCGTGCTTCCTCATCTACTGATCAGCAGCCCGATCCTCCTGTTGCAGCTCCTGCGAGGGGCCGAGGCCGTGTTAGCGGCCGAGGTAGAGCTAGGGCTCAGCCTAGAGCAACATCACCAATAGAGGACCCACAAGTAGACTTTGCCGGTGAGATTCCTGCTCAGGTAGTACCAGTCGGACCAGCTCAGGTCCCGGAGGGGTTCATTTCCACCCCGGTTCTTCAGGACGCTCTGGTCCGTTTAGTGGGTGTTACGGAGAGTGTGGCTCAGGTTGGTCTTCTTTCTACTGCACCGGCCATCTCTCAGGCTGGGGGAGGGACCCAGACTCCTGCTACCCACACACCAGAGCAGCTAGCTCCTCAGTTCCAGACTCCAGCACCTCAGGCAGCTGGAGCAGCTCAGCCGGGTTTTGTGGCACAGACAGTTGAGGGGGCAACTATGTCTGCCGACGCTTTGTGGAGATTGGATCGGTTCACCAAGCTATTTCCTACTACATTTACGGGTGCACCATCAGAGGATCCCCAGGATTTCTTGGACAGTTGCTACGAGGTTCTTCGGAACATGGGCATCGTGGAGTCCAATGGAGTTGATTTTGCTAGATTCCGTCTTTCTGGTACTACCAAGACTTGGTGGAGGGATTTCTGTTTGACCAGACCAGCTGGGTCTTCGCATTTGACTTGGGCTCAGTTCTCCGAGTTATTCTTGGAGAAGTTTCTACCAGTTACTCAGAGGGAGGATCTTTGGAGGCAGTTTGAGCGCCTCCAGTAGGGATCTATGACTGTTACAAAGTACGAGACCAGGTTCATCACTTTAGCCCGACATGCTATCATGATACTCCCCACTGATCATGAGAGGGTAAGGAGGTTTATTGAGGGTCTAGCTCAACCTATTAGACTTCAGATGGCCAGAGAGACAGGTACTGATATTTCATTCGAGATGGTCTTATCACAGGGCAGCGGTTAGGGGTCTGACAAGATACCTCGCCATTCCGGTCGATTCAGTGGTGCCTCATCTGGAGGCAGAGAATCTTTTGGCTGAGGTCATCCTCCTAGACCATTCCAGTCAGCACTCCGGGTATCCTACAGTGCACCACCAACTCCTATCAGTGCACCGCCGCTTCAGAGCTTCCAGAGCGGTTATCCTGGTCGTCAGGGACAGTTTCAGGGACAACATTCTCAGCAGCCGAGGTCATGTTTCACTTGTAGTGGTGTGGGGCACATTGCCATGTTCTGCCTCTGAGGTTCTGGTGGGTCTCAGTATTAGGGCTCCCGTGACCATGGTTTCTGATTCAGGTGCACCCCCACCTCTTCAGCCAGCTAGGGGTGGCGGTCGGGGTGCCAGAGGTAGAGGTCAGACTCATAGAGGTGGAGTACATGCCATAAGAGGTAGAGGTCAGGCCGCAATAGGTCGACCCAGAGATGATCAGGTTGGAGGGGCTCAGCCCCGGTGCTATTCTTTTCTTGCCAGGCTTGATGCTGAGGCTTTTGATGCAGTTATTACAGGTACAGTTTCAGTTTGCAACCGAGAGGCTTCAGTGTTATTTGATCCGGGTTTTACATTCTCCTATGTGTCTTCATATTTTCCCCTTTATTTGAGTATGCCCCGTGATTCCTTGAGTACTACTGTGCATTTGTCTACACCGGTGGGTGATTCTATAGTAGTAGATCGAGTCTACCACGCTTGTTTAGTAGTCATTGGTGGTCTGGAGACTCAGGTTGATCTTTTTCTTCTGGATATGGTTGACTTCGATGTTGTATTGGGGATGGATTGGTTATCCCCCTATTATGCTATTCTGGACTGTCATGCCAAGATAGTGACATTGGCTTTTCCAGGGGTGCCTCGTTTGGATTGGAGGGGAGCCCCTAGTCATTCTTCTGGTAGGGTTATTTCTTATATGAAGGCTCGGCGCATGGTCGAGAAGGGTTGTTTGGCCTATCTGGACTATGTTTGTGATTCTAGCGCCGAGGTTCCTTCCCTGGAGTCTGTGCCCGTGGTTCATGAGTTTCTAGAGGTATTCCCTGCTGACTTGCCGGTATGCCACCCGACAGGGATATTAATTTTTGTATTAAGTTAGATCAGGGCACCCAGCCTATTTCTATTACGCCGTATCGTATGGCCCCGCCAAAGTTGAAGGAGTTGAAAGATCAGTTGCAGGATTTGTTGGATAAAGGCTTCATTAGGCCTAGTGTTTCTCCTTGGGGTGCTCCAGTATTGTTTGTCAAGAAGAAAGATGGCTCGATGAGGATGTGTATTGACTGCCGGCTGTTGAATAAGGTTACTATTAAGAACAAGTATCCTTTGCTGAGGATTAATGATTTATTCGACCAGCTTCATGATGCTTCAGTGTTTTCCAAGATTGACTTGAGATCTGGTTACCATCAGCCGAGGATTAGGGCGTCTGATGTCCCTAAAACAGCTTTTCACACTCGTTATGGGCATTATGAGTTCTTGGTGATGTCATTTGGGCTGACGAATTCCCCCGCTGTTTTCTTGGAGTTGATGCACCGAGTGTTCAGGCCTTATTTGGACTCATTTGTGATTGTTTTTATTGATGATATATTGATATACTCTCGCAGCCGAGAGGTAGCATGAGAAGCACCTTAGAGTCGTCCTCCAGACTCTGAGGGATATCCAGTTGTATGCCAAATTCTCCAAGTGTGAGTTTTGGTTGAGTTCAATTGCATTCTAGGCCATATGGTATCGTCAGAGGGTGTTCAGGTGGATCCCAAGAAGATTTTGGCAGTCAGAGATTGTCCTAGACCTACCTAAGCTACATAGATCTAGAGTTTCTTGGGCTTAGTAGGTTATTATCGTCGCTTTGTGGAGGGCTTTTCATCCATTGCAGCTCCGATGACCAAGTTGACTCAGAAGAGTGCTCAGTTCAGGTGGTCTGAGGAGTGTGAGGCGAGCTTTCAGAAGCTCAAGACAGCCTTGACCATAGCACCAGTGTTAGTCTTGCCCACAGGTTCATGATCGTATACCGTGTATTGTGATGCTTCACGGGTTGGGCTTGGTGTAGTGTTGATGCAGGATGGCAAGGTTATAGCCTATGCTTCTCGTCAGTTGAAGGTTCATGAGAAGATCTATCCAGTTCATGATTTGGAGTTAGCAGCTATTGTGCATGCATTGAAGATTTGGAGGCATTATTTGTATGGTGTGCTATGTGAGGTGTTCACGAATCATAAGAGCTTACAGTATCTGTTCAAACAGAAAGCGTTGAACATGAGGCAGAGGAGATGGTTACAGTTGCTGAAGGATTATGATATTACCATTCTTTATCATCCGGGGAAGGCCAATATGGTGGACGATGCTTTGAGCCGGAAGTCAGCCAGTATGGGTAGTCTTGCCTATTTATCAGTCGGAGAGCGACCTCTTGCTTTGGATGTTCAGGATTTAGCCAATCGAATTGTGAGATTGGAGGTTTCTGAGACTACAGTGTTTTAGCCCATACCGTGGCCCGTTCTTCATTGTATGACCGTATTCGGGCTATGCAGTATGATGATCCCCATTTATGTGTTCTTAGAGATAGAGTCAGGCACAGAGATGCCAAGCAGGTTACGGTTGATGTTGAGGGAGTTTTGAAGATGCAGGGTTGGATTTGTGTACCTAATGTGGATGGTATTCATGAGTTGACACTTCAGGAGGCCCATAGTTCCCGGTATTCTATTCATCCGGGTGCCGCAAAGATTTACCAGGACTTGCGGTAGCACTATTGGTGGCGGATGATGAAGACGGATATTGTAGCTTATGTAGCTCGGTGTTTGAACTGCAAGCAGGTTAAGTACGAGCACCAGAGACCCGGTGGTTTGATGCAGCAGATTCAGCTTCCCGAGTGGAAGTGGGAGCGTATCACAATGGACTTTGTAGTTGGACTCCCACGGACTCAGAGGATGTTTGATGCAGTATGGGTCGTTGTGGATAGGCTGACCAAGTCAACACACTTCATTCCAGTATCAGTTTCGTATTCAGCAGAGAAGTTGGCAAAGATCTATATGAGAGAGATTGTTATACTGCATGGTGTGTCATATCTACTATATCAGATCGAGGTACTCAGTTTACCTCCCATTTCTGGAGATTATTTCAGCGAGAGTTGGGCACACAGATCGATTTGAGCCCAGCATTTCATCCTCAGACAGACGGGCAGTCCGAGCGTGCTATTCAAATTTTGAAGGATATGTTGCGAGCTTGTGTTATTGACTTTGGAGGTTCATGGGATCAGTTCTTGCCTTTAGCTGAGTTTGCCTACAACAACAGCTATCAGTCGAACATTCATATGGCTCTGTATGAGGCATTGTATGGTAGACGGTGTTGGTCTCCAGTCGGATGGTTTGAGCCGAGAGAGGCTAGATTGTTGGGTTCTGAGTTAGTCCAGGATGCCTTGGACAAGGTGAAGATCATTCAGGATATACTTCGTACAGTTCAGTCCAGGCAGAAGAGTTACGCGGATCGCAGAGTTCGAGATTTGGCATTTATGATAGGCGACCGGTTATTTCTTCGGGTGTCGCCCATGAAGGCGTGATGAGATTCGGAAAAAAGGGAAACTTGAGCCCTAGGTACATTGGTCCATTTGAGATTCTGGACAAGGTAGGGGAGATGGCCTACAGACTTGCCTTGCCACCTAGTTTGTCAGTTGTGCATCCGGTATTTCACGTGTCTATGCTCCGGAGGTATATTGTGGACCCATCTCATGTACTTGACTTCAGTGGTGTCCAATTGGACAAGGATTTGTCTTATGAGGAGGAGCCGGTAGACATATTAGATCGACAGGTACGACAGTTGAGATCGAAGAGTTATCCTTCGGTTCGTTTTCAGTGGAGAGGTCAGCCTGTTGAGGCAGCTACTTGGGAGTCCGAGCCCGATATGCGGAGCCGTTATCCCCACCTTTTCCCCGATTCAGGTACTTTTCTATGTCCGTTCGACGACGAACGGTTGTTTTAGAGGTGGAGATTTGTGTAATTTAGCAAAAACTGTGTTCCGAGGCCCCGAAAGCCTCCGTTAATCTCACCTCGATGTGCGTGCACAACCTGAGCGCGTAGCCGGGAAGTCTTTATGTGAAAATATGTTGAACCGTTGAATTTATGATAATTAATGGAATAAAGTTGACTTTGGTCAAAATTTTCGATAAACGGACCCGGACCCATGATTTGACGGTCCCGGATGGTCCCGTAGGAAAATATGGGACCTGGGCGTATGCCCGGAATCGAATTCTGAGGTCCCAAGCCCGAGAAATGAATTTTTAAAGAAAATTATTTTCTGAAAATAAGAAAGACTTTTGAAAATGAACTTTGATGTGAAATCTGTGTTACCAGGCCCGTATTATGCTTCCGAAGCCCGGAACAGGTTCAATATGTGCTATGTGAGTTATCTGTAGAATTTGGAAAGAAACGGACTTGGTTTGATGTGTTTCAGATCAAAATTGGAGAATTTAGAAGTTTATGAAGTTTGAGAAAATTCTATGGATTTTTGAGTTTAATTCATTGTTTTTGATGTTATTTTAGTTGTTTAATTACTCGAATAAGTTCGTAGGATGATTTTGAAGTAGTGTGTATATTTGGTTTTGAGCCCCGAGGGCTCGGGTGAGTTCCGGGTAGGTGTCGGGGTGCAAAAGAGTTGGAAAAATCTTGTTTTTGATATGTTGCTGGTGTTCTGTGTTTTGCTCTCCGCGATCGCGGTGTTACCCACACGATCGCGATGTGTCTATGGTTGGGGGTTGGGAAATTACCCTACGCGAACGCAGGGCCTTGGACGCGATCGCAGAGCCTGGGGGTGGTGCACTACGCGATCGCGAGGGGCCTCACGCGATCGCATAGCGTTAAAGGGATCTGGGGGTGGGGCAGCATGTTGCTCGACGCGAACGCGATCGCTTGGTCGCGATCGCGATGGTCAGTGTCCAATACTCCCGCGATCGCAGTCCCTTGTTCGCGATCGCGTAAGTCTGAAACCCAGTACTCTCCGCGATCGCGTAGAGTAAAATCTCCCAGTGAATTTAAAGTCTTAAGAACAGAATGTCATTTCGGGATTCTTCATATTTTCACCTTCTCCTTCTTCTCCAAGCCCCATAGCCGAGTCCCAAGCTACTCTTCCTCCATAACCACTTAGGTAAGTGATCTTAACTCTAGTTTCTTCCATTTTCCTTCATCAATCATTAGAATCTAGGCCTAAAAACATGAAACCAATGGTAGAATTGAGGGTTTTGGATAGAGTTAGGGCTTTTGGAAATTTTGGGATTTCAACCTCATTTTGGGATCGGATTTCAAAACAAATTGTATATTCGGGTTCGTGGGGGAATGGGTGATCGGGCTTTGGTCCGAACCTCGGGTTTGGACTGAGCGGGCCCGGGGTCGAATTTTGGTATTTTTGGAAGAATGATGAGAAATGCATATTTAGGCTTTGGATTGAATTATTGAGTCATTATTGATATTTTTGAGTCGATTATGTCTAGTTACTATCGTTTCGGAGTTGGATCCGAGAGGAAAAGCAGTGCTAGAGGCTTGATTTGGATTCTTGAAATCGAGGTAAGTGTTTGACCTAACCTTAGCTTGAGGGAATAGGTACATAGTCTTATTTTGTATGTGTTATTCCATGTCCAACGTATAGGTGAGGTGGCGGCTACCTATATGTTGTGGTCAAGTATGCCCGTGAGTCAAACTTGATGAATTTCATAGTTTTCTTTGATATTCTTTGTGTTATGAATTAATTGTTATTCTGGAAGTGATACATTGGGGATATATCATGATGTAGATTGTTATTGGTTACTCGTTCGGTTGAGGATTATTTGTAAAATTATACCTCTGAGTGAGATTGGTTATAACTGAGTCCCTTGCCGAGACGATAGAATCCTTGTTGAATATTTCCGTGCGTTTGAGGTTTCTATTTGTCGAATTTTCCTGTCAAAATTGTTGATTTTATACATGTTACGCACCAGGGGACATTCCGTGCCGAGTGATTGTGAGGTTATGCATGAGGGGACATTCCGTGTCGAGTGATTATTTATTTATGCACGAGGGGACATTTCGTGCCGAGTGATTGTGAGGTTATGCACGAGGGGACATTCCGTGCCGAGTGATTGTGAGGTTATGCACGAGGGGACATTCCGTGCCGAGTGATTGTGAGGTTATGCACGAGGGGACATGCCGTGTCGTTTCCGTTTTATTTACTTGTTCAGAGCTGTTAATTATTGCTGTTAGTTATGCAATCCAATTGTTATCTTGTTTTGATGTTTCAGCTAGTTATTGCCCTTCGTCCCCAACATGTTGTCCCATGTTGTTGTATTTATTTGATTGGTTCCTGTCATTATTTCCTGTATACTATTGAATTGCACTGGTGTTATGTGTGGTCGTATCCTAGCCTCGTCACTGCTTCGCCGAGGTTAGGTTCGGCACTTACTCAGTATATGAGGTCGGTTTTACTGATGCTACACCTGCACTTCTTCGTGTTGTGCAGATTATGGAGCCGGACCCAGTGGACATTGAGCGAAGGAGTGTCCTTCAGTCCACGACGACACCGAGGTAGTCCTGCAGGCGTTCGCAGGCCTTGGCGTCACCATCATTTTCTTTCTTTCTGTCTTACTTTGTATTTCTAGAAAGCTACACTTGTTTATTTCGGACTCATATTTTTAGTAAATCTTAGACTGTCCGTGAAATTGTGACACCAGTTCTGGGGGTATGTTTAAGGAAATTTCGTAAGATTTATTATTTAAGTTGTTGAATTTCTTATCTTCCGCATTCTTATTTCTATTTGTTCTTGTATTTCATTTTTTTTGCTAAATAATAAAGGAATAAATCAGAATAACCAGTAACGTTGGCTTGTCGAGCGGGTTCAACGTTAGACGCCATCACGGCCTATAGGTGAGATTTCGGGCCGTGACAGTTAAAAAACAAAAAAATAGAATAACTACAATTTTTTTACAAAATTTTTACAATTTTAAAATAGAGTCAGAACAAGATATACATTTTTTTTAACAAATTTATCTACAATCAGGAATTATAAATCTACAACTAATCTACACAATGTAGACAAATTTCTACAAACTACAAAAGCACAAATTATATAGTCTCTTAAGAATGAAAAAAAAGAAGCTATTTTTAAAACTAATAAATTCTTACCTTCATCAATGATGGTTGGGGAACAGTTTTAGGAGATTTTATAACTTTCTTATTTGTTGAAGCTTTTACATTATGAGTCACTCTAACTTTTTTTGCAACTTTAATGATAGGTTCTTCTTCGACGAAATCATCATCAAAATCAATCTCTTTCCCTTTCCTTTTCGCAAATTTGACAGGCTTCGGCGATTCACCAGCATCAATATCATGTTTTTGCTTTGTTCGAGCTTCTGCCCTAGCTTCACGAAGGGAAAGCCTGGGCTTCTTCTCTTCTTTTGCATGAGCTGATTTTGAATCATTTTTGGGTGAATTTGCTAAGAAAACACCCAAATAAAATGAAGGAACATCTGCTCCTTTATCTTTGTTAGGGCTATTATTTGAAGCTGTCTTCTTCTTCATTGAAAATAAAAGCTTTGCAAAAGGTGTTAATGGAGGTAGAAACTTTGAAGAAGAGTAAGAATTTTGTTTGGATCTTCAAGAATGGTTGCAAAAGGAGTTAATGGAGGCGTTAAGAATTTTGTCTGGTTTATAAAGAGAAAATCGTGGGTGATTGCAGAAAAATCCGTGGGAGGTGGGGTGTGATACGTGGGTGAGGGAGTGGGATGTGGAGAGAGAAACACGGGGGAGTGAGAATATATGATAGAGTTAATTTAGGACACTAATTAGTACCATTAAATCCCTTAAAATGTATATAAGTGATAATTAAGTATATAAAAAGTAATTATAGTGAAACTTGAGTACGCATGATAATATGTTTTCCTATAGGAATGTAAAAATTCCTTCTTTTTTCTCAAATTTCTGGTCCAACAATTTACAAACCTCCTCCAATCAGATCTTCTAAATACGTGTATCTGAACAACTGCCGCTGTAAGATGATGATTTGGCATCATACGATTGGCCACTTGTTGAAGAAAGTACGTAGAGCAGATAGAACTATTTTCAGTTGGACTGTTCAGATCTTGGCAGCTTATGTCTTTGAGTGAAAATAGCACAATCCTCCCCCATCAGATCTCCACTCAAAATGCTATAAATTCCAAAACCCTCTATCATCAAAGTTGTGAAAGCAGTTCAGATCTGTCGGAGAAGGAACGGTTTAGTGAGGTAAGCCAATGCTGTTCTTCATTCATTGAACCTTATAACTTAACTGTAACATCCTCATTTTCGCAATGCCATGTGTATATTGATGGCCTCTCTTGCACGTCTCTCTTCTTTTTCTTTTGCACTTTCTGTTACACGAAAATACCACTTGTCTATATGTCTACCTTTTCTATAACATAATCTTTTGCATATCCAGAGGAGACCCTTTTGGGTTTTTTCTTGAATAATTGCAGTGGCAAAGTTGACATTTTTGACGTTTGAATGCAGTGAGAGAGAGAGAGAGTTGCTGGGAAGTTTTAGATTTCAAATGGCTGCAAGGAAGCCTGGTTTAATTGCTCTGTTTGATGTCGATGGAACTCTTACAGCACCTCGCAAGGTATGATCCAACCCAGCAATGCTACTGAGTTTCTTGCGCATCTGCCTGTATAATTGGTTGCTTGTATTTGCTGCTTATAACCTATGGACTATGGTTGGTGGTGGAAGTGCTGTACCACTAGAGCAAAAGCCTCACTTATGAAACTCTTTTCAACACTTCATTTCTTGCTTGCCTCCTAATTATTTTTTTTAAAAATCTTGTCACATGTTCTAATTCTTCCTCTCTTTTGTTCCACTCTTTGTCATAAATTAACTTGTAATGACTTTTACACATCTCTGTACAGCTAACTGACTCTTCTTCGGAATTCTTAATTCACAATTTCAGGAAGTTACTCCAGAAATGTTGAAATTTATGAAGGAACTTAGAAAGGTGGATGATCCTTTTCTATACTCCTTTCTCCTCCCTTTTCTCTCTCTTTAATTTCTTTTTCCTTCCTACTTAACTGTTTGTCTTCCTGCAGGTGGTTACTGTCGGAGTTGTTGGGGGTTCTGACCTGGTTAAGATATCAGAACAGCTTGGCAAGACAGGTCAGCTTAACCAGCTTATATATATATATATTAAACGTGGAGTCATTATGATCCAAAGTTTGGAACATGAAAATTTGTGCCAAGGGTTGTGATCGAGGTGCCAAATGAGCTTATTGTAGCACGTGTTTGTAGCTTAGTATCTACGATTCATCTTAGTATTAGAGCAAGAGCAGAACTGTGGTTTCATTCGCCAAAGAGCAGTGAACTGAGTCTTGACTTTAAAAAAAGGTCTTGCACGAAAAGTTTTCAATAAAATTCAGTTTAGTTCTCTTTTTGAAGTAAAGACTTTTCTATTAGTGTGTGTAAGTAGTCTTATGGTAACAGCTCCATGTATGCCGATGAAATTTGTGTTTTCCCAGTGCTCCATTTCGAAGGCAAGACCTTTCTACTGGCGTGTATAAGTAGTCCTATGTTTATAGCTCCATGTACACCGATGAGATGTATGTTTTGGTTAACTTTAATGCTAAACGTTCCCTGAGGTCAGGCATGTCCATATGGAGCAGATAAGGTTATCGCGAGAACTATCACCAGAAAATTACAGTGTAGTAAACTGTTAACCCCGTTCCCTCTGAAAGGAAGAAGAAAGAAACTTCCAGTGACAAGAAAGAACACAAAATAGTTATAACGTGATCATACTTGCTGTTTTACTTTATCTATCATTATATGAAGTATAACTATAATAAACATTGATGTCCGGTGAACCAAAAGAAAATCTATGGTCATCAATAATGTCGATCAATGATTATCAATGTGAAAAAACAAAAACATAAAAAAGAAGTCTATCAATGATCTTTTATGATTCTATTGCCATTCTGTCCATTTATGTGGTCCGAACAGCCAAACGAAGACAAATCTTTTAGCCGCTTAATTCACGTGGGGCACAGTTCTTCCAGTCGCACAAAACTAACTTTACTTATACTGAAGCCTTGGTTGTTGGTCATAATGGGGGTCATAAATTGTGAAGACCCTGCCTTCATGCTCTTTTCCTCCCCCCTTGGCAATTGTCTTTTTTGTTGGACCCCAAAAACGTTACTGGCATTGCTTTTTACTCGTTCCAATTTGCATAGATAGAAGTCTTTTCTTGTCATTCACGCTGAATATTATACAAATTTGAACAGTAATATGAAGCCCGCTTTTAGCCTCAGAGAAATCTCAAACATAGCAAGGCATAACATTAACCCCGTCTTTTGGAGAACTTCTCTGTAAAATACTACTCCTACTTATCTCAACTTTACTGTTATGCTACTTGTTCAAGCAATCTCTGACAATTGAAATGTAGAAGGGGGAGCATATTTTTCCTTCAATTTTTTAAATAAAATTATCTGTAGTAAGAGCTTGTTTGACTAATGTTGCTGGAGGTTAGAAAATTCTCAATGTGTGGCTATTAACCAATCTTCTAATATCTGTGATGCAGTTACAAAGGATTATGATTATTGTTTCTCTGAAAATGGCCTTGTAGCACATAAGGATGGCAAGCTTATTGGCACACAGGTACTGGCAAAGATTTAACAACTTATCTCTGTAATTTTACTCGTGAGTGCAAGTTCTGGATACTGTCTTTATCCTCAAACTTAAACCAACATCGTTGTTGCCAAAACATAGGCGCCTCTTACTAAGTCAGAACTTCTTAAGATATGCAATAAATGCACATTTACTATTCCCTAAACTTGTCATAGCTGGATCCTAACCTCGTAGTTGAAATTTGGATATGATTTACATGCAAAATGGAACTTCTTTCACTCACAACCATTTGACTAAACAATAGTCTCATGATATATGGAACAACTTGGAGAGTTTTTCTTTCTTTTCAACTTCAAAGCGCATCTCCTTTCATTCTCCTTAGTTGATAATTAGCAGGGTGATATCTTTTGAAATGACATGATTCCCCGTATGCAGAGCTTGAAGTCATTTCTTGGAGACGAGAAGCTCAAGGTTAGTCACTGCACTTTCCCTATTAACGAGGAAATGCTTTATTTTTCTAAAAGTCCAAAGAGGGGAACATACCCAACCAAGTGCAGTTCGAGAAAGGCTTAGTGATCCTTTTAATTATGTGTTGATAAGATAACTTACGAGAAAGAATTCTGTTGAAACAATAAATTAGTTTGAAAGTATATCTTCTATTGAGTATTTCACAAGTTCTAACATGTATGATAGATGGAAGTTTGATAACAAAGTTATTAAACAGATTCAAGGTTAATAATTTTATTCAGTAATTACTTCAAGACTTATTATATTAGAGTGCCATTTTCTGGATGTGTTTCTCCGTATTTGCATTTGTTTTATCAATTCTTGTGTGAAAATGGCTTGGTATAGTTTATCTTAATTTTCTGTTGACATATCACATGTTTTCTATGATACGTGGAATTTGTAACCTTCACAAAGAAATTTGTCCATTAAAAGCCAAAACAAAGTGTTGATTCAAGATATATATAGCTTCCCTTCTTCGATAATTGGTAAAAACTTTAGGCGATAATACACATCCAAGAAAGGGTAACAGATGCTCGTAAATTTCAGCATTTTGTTGATAGTCTTTTTTTTCCATAATAGTGAACGTTCAATGAAGAGTTAATTGTGTATGTTTATTGCGTAAAGTTGGGTGAGCATTCATGTTCATCACTTAAGCTCACCCAACTGAAGTAGAAATGAGTTTGTATGTTAAGGGCCAAAATATATCCTGATGGGATGCAAATGATGTGCAGGAATTTATTAACTTTACCCTCCATTACATTGCTGACTTGGATATTCCAATAAAGAGGTGAGCACATGAAAGGTCATCAAAATTGAACAGTTGAATTATGTACTTCTTTGTGGAGAACTTCTTAATCATTCTCCTTTGCAGAGGAACATTCATTGAGTTCAGAAGTGGCATGCTAAATGTCTCACCTATAGGAAGGAACTGTAGTCAGGAAGAACGGGAGGAATTTGAGAAGTATGACAAGGTAGACACAACTGCTCTAGTACCACATATATGTGTTGCAGTAATGTACCTCTGGCAGATTCTTTCTCTATAAATTAAAGACTTAATGAACTATGTTCAGGTACACAAGATACGTGAAACAATGGTATCCGTGCTCAGAGAAAAGTTTGCACACCTTAACCTCACCTTCTCCGTTGGAGGCCAAATTAGTTTTGATGTAAGCAACTTTAAGCCTGTGCTTGTGATCATTGATCCTTTAATGTTTAAAGTGTATCTTGATGGATGATTTTGTAATCTTGCTCATGGCAGGTTTTTCCTCAAGGATGGGACAAGACTTATTGTTTGAGATACCTTGAAGAATTTAATGAAATTCACTTTTTTGGTGACAAGACATACAAGGTCAGTCTTTAGTTACTGATGTGCTTGAAGTTTTTTCTTCATGGTTGACCTGAAGTAAGAATCCTGCTTTTTACTGTAACAGGGAGGAAATGACCATGAGATCTATGAGTCCGAGAGAACTGTGGGTCACACAGGTCCGCCTAAAACCACATTCTTCTGATGTTTGAATAATTATTCGCCTGCATAATTACCCGAAGAATCATATGACCAGTTATTTGTTTGTTTCTCTCTCTTTTTTCAGTTACTAGCCCGGAGGACACGGTAAAGCAGTGTTCTGATCTATTCCTCGGCAAGGATAATGGAAGTTCTTGAGCTTGTTGCAGTTTTCAAATACACGATTATATGCCTTTAACCTATGCACGACAGAAATGAATAATTGCAATAATTGTATTACGTTTACCATAAAAATTATAATATGAATGTATTACTTTTTGTTTACATTTCAATTCGAGAATTATTTTCGACAGACTTTCTTTTGGAGGCAAGATACCACAATATTTTTTTCGTTGAGGAATGTGGTTGATCTCAGCGATCTCTATTGACGGGCAAGTAATTCCATCATCCAACGGAAGAACCATCTAGAATAAAGGTCTGGAAAAAGATTATGAAAGCACAAGTAGGGGAAAAAGAAGTTGTCACAAGCTATTAGTCTATCATTCCTCTATAGGTTCTGGATTCTGATTTAGAACAAACTTTCTGTTCTGAGACCTTCATAGAGAACCATTGGGGGGTTATGCCCAAAGAACCGAGGCTATCACCTCTATACCTAAGTATTATCTCTATCCACCAACTGTCTGGGCAGAATCTGATATTCTGATTCAAGTGTACCTGTAACATACTTGAGCAAGGGAGTGTATTGGTCGATGGATATGCCTTTAGTATAAAGATTAAACGCAAACCCAGACTTGTGGTAGTTACAAACACCCAATAATATCCACTATAGACTCTACATCTTCTACCAGTGCTTCTTTACAACAAAAATATACAATTCGTCTTGATCTTGTGTTCAGTGTTAGCTCTATCTTCAAATTTCTCTCCAACCAAATACAAGTGCACTATATGAATCTTCTATATCTATTCCGCTTTATTTGGGAAAATCTTGATCCGCAAAAGAAAAAAAAACAATGAGGGAAGAAGAATACAACTTGCATTTGTTAATACATAAGAGTTCATAGTGGTGGGTAATGAGCACTAACAACTCTGAGATCCTTAAAGTTGTTTGTTTGTGCTGTTGGAACATATATACATGTATTTGCCTATCTTCCATAACCTCTGCTGCTTCTATTGAACTTCTCAGCCTTGTCATTTAGTTGGATATTGAGAAGCTTTACATAGCTCAATTGCTTGTGGTTCTGATTTCTTCCTTTTGGCTTGTTATGAGCTGTTGGCTTTATCATGTTCACACGGTGAATGATAATATTCTTTTCCTCTTCCCCTCTTCCCCTTTCTTCTGCATCGTTCTTCTTATATTCTTTTTTTGCACTTTACTCTCCGGTCATAACTGACTGCTTGAAAGGCTTATTTTGAACTTGACTTTATAGAAGCACCATGAGATTATTGAAGTAATTAAAAGTTGTATCATGGTTTTAAGTTGATTTTTTGGAAGAGTAAAAATTATAATTAGAAGAAGTTTCTAGAAAGTTATGGAGTAATATCTTGGATATTTGTTGTACTTAAGAAATAACATCCAGTGGACTGGGGATGGTGCTATTGAACTTTTCCAACTACAAGGTATGGAAGACTTGTATGGAGTCATAACTTGTTGGTGAGGATTTGTGGGAAGTTGTTAATGGAAGTAACACAAGTCCTCCTGCTGACGCACCGGAGAATAGCAATGCGCGTAAGAAGTGGAAGCAGATTAATGCTAAGGCGGAGTTTATCCTGAAGAGGTCTATCTCTCCTAATTTATTTGATCATATTATAAGGTGTAAATCAACTCATGAAATATGGAGGACCTTCGATCGACTGTTCAACAAGAAGGATGAAACTCAGCTATAGATTTTGGAGAATGAGTTAGCTAACACCACTCAAGGTAATCTCTCAATCACCCAGTATTTTTTGAAGGTTAAAAATCTGTGTCTCGAAATTTCTCTGTTGAATCCGGAAGAGGCTATCTCTGAAGCACGAGTAAGAAGAATTATTATTCGTGGTTTAAAGGCAGAATATATTCCCTTTGTTACATTGATTCAAGGATGGGTTCAACAACCATCTTTGGAAGAATTTGAGAATTTGTTGTCGTCACAGGAGCTACTAGCCAAACAGATGGCTGGTGTATCTATCAAAGAAGGAGAAGGAAATGCTCTTGTCACTAATAAGAGGAACATTAAAGGGAATCAAGAGATAACATGCACTTTCTGTTCTCAAGTGGTTCAAGCTCGCAGAAAAGAAGGGGGAGTCTTCCAGTAACGGTAAAAAGCCTTTAAAATGTTACCATTGTAGCAAAGTCGGACACATAAAAAGATATTGTCGAGTCAAAGAGAGCAACATGACTCAAACCAAGAAAGCTGCTGAAGAAGAATAAAAAGAAGAAGACTGGGGGAAGTGATTCACAGCGGAGACTCGAGCAATAAATGCCATGGCTTCCATAAATTTTGAAAGAGACTGGATCATGGATTCAGGATGTGGGCACCATCTCACTGGAGATCAATCCAAATTCTCCACTTTTCGCGAATGCAACGGACGTGATGTCATTGTTGCAGCAGATAATACAGTCCATAATGTGGAGAAGGAAGGCACTGTTGTGATCAACGAGAAGCAAAAAGATACTATCACCTTCAACAGTGTCTTTCACGTTCCAAGTATGAAGAAAAATCTATTTTCAGTTGCAAATGCTGTAGATGCTTGAAACTATTTGCTATTTGGCCCACGTGATGTGAAGTTCCTAGAATATTTAGTACTAGCTAGTTCTTTCTTTTTACTTGCATGCTAGTAGGTGAGGCTTTTTTATTTGCCTCAATAGGATTAGTAAGGTAAGGTTTAGCCCAGTTAGTGTTTCTCTAGCCCTATGCCTTTGGAAAGGCATCCAAATGGATATGAGATTATATACCCCCGTGAGACTTTGCCGGCAGCTACACCATGACTCCTCTACACGAGGCTGCCATAAGGGCATTGTGAGGCGCAGAAGAATGATTATATAGCTAAGGCATAGAGGCAACATTACTAGTGCTATTGTCCCCCTTATTTGTACTCTTCCTATGTGAGTTTTTTTGCTTTTTAGTATCAATAAAACTATCCCTAGGCACTGCCTAGTGGATTGCTAAAAAAAAAAAAACACACTTCAGATATATATGTTGGAAAAACGCTCTCTAGCTCTCTCTGGCGATTTTGTGCGTACATGAAGCTTTGAGCAGCCATGGCTACCATCGTCTCTCCTCAGCTTCATGCTGTGGGAGAGTCCAATCAAAACTCAAAGGAAACAAACGAAATTCATAATCCAAATCAAACATATGCTGCACGAACAGTTGGGAACAAAGCTGCCACGTCGAACTCGAAAATTAAGTTAAGTCCAGTCGCTATTGTTCATGGAGAACCTACTGTTGAATTCACCATTGAAGAAGTTAATTCTTTCACCATTGAAGAAGGACTGCATCAAGAAGTAATTCTAAAGTTCTCGTATGGGAAACCAGATCTTCAGGAGCTGCGACAGTGTATTCCAAAACAATTTGACGTCAAAGGATATTGTAACGTTGGACAACTGGAATATCGACATATATTGGTAAGGTTTGATCTTTTTGATGATTTTTGTCCAGGCGTTGTCAAGAACTACTGGTTATATTACAGTAAAGGGTGAAGAATTCTTTTATAGAACTTTTCCATGGACGATAGGATTTAATCCGCGAGAAGAAACGTCAAGAGCAGTGGTATGGATATCTTTACCAGATTTGCCTGCAAATTTGTTTGCAAAAAAGTCGTTAATGTCCATAGCTTCAGCAGTGGGAAATCCCTTAGCAGTGGACAAAGTGACTCAAGATATAACGCGACCAAGTACGGCGAGGGTTAAGGTATTACTCGATTTGCTGGACAAACATCCTAAGCGAGTTAGGATAAATATCGTGGATACAATTTCTGGGAGGTTAGTGGAACATTACCAACATATAGTGTATGATAATCTCCCTAAATTTTGTACTGGTTGTAAACATCAAGGACATGATGAAAAATCATGTCGTTGGAGAATAGGGAAATTTACGAAGAAGCTGAACCAGTGGTGGAAGTTGACGGGCTGGGTAGTCTTGATAAATCAGAAGGTGATGCTAGAGACTATCTTAATGCAAGAAGGGCTGAACAAACTGTAGATAATACAGAAAAACAAAGTGTGGTCGAGCAACAGGAGGTGCAAACAATAGGGGAAAAATGAACTGGGAACTTGAACACTAATCGAGCAGTGACTGATGTTACTGTAGCTGCTATTTCAAAAATAGATAAGGGTCCAGTTAAAGCTTCAAGGGATTTCCCTGCTAAGGCAGCATTAGCGACAATTTTAAATGCAGTTAATCCTGTGGTTCAGGCTTATGATGAGCTACATGTTTCTAAAGGTGCAATTCTTATGTCAACTGATGCAGGCTTTGTTGATCGACCTGCTGATCGAGTTGACACTTCTGCACAATTTGGTAGTGAAAAGGATGGTATGGCAAAGGATGGTACCTTGAAGGCTGCAATTATTCAAGCTAAGACC
Organism: Nicotiana knightiana; assembly: GCA_005239525.1. Lineage (NCBI taxonomy): Eukaryota > Viridiplantae > Streptophyta > Magnoliopsida > Solanales > Solanaceae > Nicotiana > Nicotiana knightiana. Next base: position 59,487 of record ML422779.1, on the reverse strand, counting down.
AATCCACAAATGGAAAAGGCAACATCTGGACTGTTACAATGTGGTGATGATCGAGCTACTGTTGGTGCACAGGTTGGAACTGGAGCATTTGGTAGGGAAGCTGGAGATCAAAGTAATGTAGGAAAGGATAAGGTAATTTGGAGATGATTCTTCAAGTGGTAAAATTGGTATTGAGGTTAATACACCTCAAAAATCAATTGGAAGTGGACAACAAATAATTAGGCAAACAACTGTGGGAGAAGTTGCGGTCCAGAACTCAGGAATGAAAAATCTGGGCATAAGAGTGTATTGATGGAAAATAGAACTGGGAGTACAATTGAGGAGGATAAGAGTGGAGATCAGACCAAAAATAAAGGAGATTGGAATGTAGTAACATATAGAAAATCCCATGTAAAGACGGGGGATTCGCCAAAATAGCAGAACAAAGATGGTCGACGAATTGACAGTAACATTGTGTCTAACTCAAATAATTTCGATCTTCTTGACGCTGCTGAGGATCCTGAAGATGATGCAACAGGTTTAAATGATAATGAGCAGGATAAACAAATAGTCCCAATGTCCAGTAATGAAAGAGGATGCCAAGACAGTGTTGTTGCAGCTAAAAATCTGGATGTTTGACAAAATGACCCTAAGAACAAATTGGGTGCTGAACTAAACCAAGCCCACAGTACCAATGCACCTACGTTGCATTTATCCAAACCTCATGTTGAAAAAATCATCAAAGATGCACAGAAATAAATGATAATGAATCGAAGTATGGATAAACAACCTTTGGTCGCTTTGAACACATCCGTATTTGATGTCCCTTCGCAATCGTTGGAGTCTTGTGGGGAATTTGAAGGTGAATCTGGGCAGCTTATGCTCTCTATTGGGAATAACAATGATGTTATAGTAGCTAACATGAGAGGGATGGCTATCAAATCTAGGCTTTGGGCTGACCAACGTGAGGAGGATGATGACGAGGACTGGGGTGATGGTTTTGCTGGTTATTCATCTGAAGAGGATAATCAAGAGGCTGGTTTGGATAGTGCAGGTGAGGAGCTTGAAAGCTTAGAAATTCCACAACCCGCTGGAGCAACAATAGCTAGTCCCAACACCAAATTAAACATCAATGATCCAGTATTTTTTCCTAGAAACACTCCTACAGGAAGCTTGAATCAAGCTGCAGCAACATCTTCAAAACAGATTGGTGCAGTTGCAATTCCTACAAATGCTCGAAAAGTAGCAGCAGTTAAATCTGGGCAGCAGCATAGTGTAAAAACCAATCAAAAGGAAAATACAGTAGCTGGAAGATCAACTCAAAATGTAGCAAAGTTTGTCAACCAATATGCTCCAGGGGATTCTACAAAGCAAAATGCAGTAGCTCCTAAATCTAATGTGCATCAGCAACAACTTCACTCAAAAAATGCAATTGATACTCCCACTATTGGTCGAAAAGAAACAACAACAACAATTCCGGGGCAACAACAAATGGTGACAACCACTCTAGTTATTTCGTTAGAGGAGAGAATGCTCTTGGATGCAATGGTAAGTTCCAATCATGCAAGCTCTATAATTCAGAATGCACGTAGCATAGGTCGTTCTAGTAAGAGCAGGAACAAATTGCAGGTCAGAGAACATCAACAAAGCAACGCAATCTGGGCTAATTCACAGGATGGAAATGCCTTGGTGACACAAGATTTTTCTCAAGACATGCCAAATCCGGTGAGTGTGGGCAGAGATACATATGAAGAAGGTGAGGAAGATGATATGTCAAACCAATGCCGGGCAGAGGCAGCAAAGAAAGGTGATTTATCACCTATGCACAGTGGACAAAGTAAGAAGTCTCATACAAGGAAAGAAAGTTGGGACGGGAAAGTGAGTGAAGAGGTAAACATAAGGCGACTTCCAATGAGAGTTGCTAAACAAAAACAAATTGTCCCAACTACATCTACAAAGTCCAATCGTTCTAAAAAGAAATCATGAATTTTGAAGACATTTTGAAGAAGGTTGAAGATGAATACAAGCGTCTACAAGTTGAAGATCTCACAAGTTTGGAGAAGAAAGATTATCACTGTTATTTTTACATCTTTTTATTTTACCATCACATTAGCATAGTCTTATGTAATATCATCACAAAGTATGTTATAAACTCTGTGATGATCATAGAATATCTAGTTTTAGCTAGTTCTTTCTTTTTACATGCATGTTAGTAGGTGAGGCTATTTTATGCCTCGTTTGGATTAGTTAAGGTAAGGTTTAGCCCAGTAGTTGTTTTCTCATGGCCTATGACTTTGGAAAAATACCCAAACGGCTATAAGATTATATGGCCTCGTGAGACTTTGCCGGCAGCTACACCATGATTCCTCTACATGTGGCTGCCACATAAGGCATTGTGAGGCGCATAGGAGTGATTATATAGCCAAGGCATAGAGGCGACATTATTGGTGCTATTGTCCCCCTTATTTGTACTATTCCTATATGGGTTCTTTTTTGCTTTTTATTATTAATAAAAATAACCCTAGGCTCTGCCCAGTGGATTGCTTAAAAAAAAAATACACTTCAGCAGATTACTTCAGCACAATGCAGCACACTTCAACATACTTCAGCACACTGCAACAGACAACTTCAGCACACTTCAGTAGAATATTTCAGCAAACTACCTCAGCACACTTCAACACACTTCAGCCCACTTCAGCATATTGGGTTTGTGTTAAATTGTGTGTTAGGGTACATTGGAAGTATCTTGATAGTGCACATGAGTTATAGGAGAAGCAGGTTATGAAGGGTGCAACATGATATTGTGATGAGAAGTCCAAATGTGAAAAATCTAGCTGATCTTGAGCTTATAGGTTTCTGGACATTGGTATTGCACTCCCCAGTGGTATTAGCATGGTTTCATGCTCAATCTGGGGGTGTGATGACAATGTGCAGAACAAGCCATACTAAGGAAGATGATTTTGATGGATTAGAGCTCATTAGATCAATCGATTGGTGTAGTTGTTTGGAGTCCACATTTGCCTTTGGAACTCATACCCTGGCTCCTGGTGAGAGCTTTAGAGGTGCTACTTGGTATTTGCTATTGGCCTTTGGATTCACTTACACTGTCAGGAGATTGAATCTTTCAGCTTTTCATATTGTAATAGTTGGTATTTCTATTTTTAGATTATTAGCGTTTAAATTTGCTAGTAGTTTAGTACATTTTAGATTTTATTTGGGACTTCTTGTAATTTTTGGACCCTATTTTTGGGTTATATATATATATATATATATATATATATATATATATATATATTAGCCACTAGACTGCATGTCTAGTGGTATATTTGC
>ML422779.1:0-55028 GCA_005239525.1 Nicotiana knightiana | reverse complement strand
ATATATATATATATATATATATATATATATATATATATATATATTAGCCACTAGACTGCATGTCTAGTGGTATATTTGCCAAAAAAAAAAAAACGCAATGAATGAATAAAAACCCAAAAAAACACGTCCAAGAGCTCAAGAGCTCTGGCGATTGGCGACAAAAGAGGCGACTGCTGCTCGAAGCTCTTCGCACTGCTGCCATGGCCATTCCGGCCGGTGGCCAACCACCTGGAGTGGGTGGGTTGCCTCCACAACCACCCCCCAACACAACCCAGCCCCCTACGATTACAAATAACACACCAGTTGCCATGGATTATGCAAAGGCAGTGAAACCTTCGACGAGTAACACTGCCATGCACGACAAACTAGTAGTTGTTGATCCTATACCACTTAGGTGAGCCACTTTCCTCCAAGGTCAACCAATGGTGAAGTTCACAGAATCAGAGGTTGATCGTATGAACATTCTTGAAGGACTGAAATTTGCAGTTGTATGTAAATTTTCATATGGTTGGCCTGAGTTGCAAGAACTACGTCGAATCATTCCCATGCAATGTGGAATCAAAGGTGAGTACAATATTGGATTTCTTAGGGATCGAAATATATTGGTACGTCTTACATTATGGCAAGATTACATAGAATTTACGTCAAAAAGTGTTTATTATGTAAAAGACAAGTTTGGACAAGATTTTCAGGTGCGAACTTTACTGTATGATTCAAAGTTCAAATCTGGTGAAGAAACATCAAGAGTTACGGCATGGATTTCCTTTCCAAACTTGTTGCCCACTTTCTTTGTTAAGGAATGTCTTTTTTTTCCTTAGCTTCAGCAGTTGGTACACCATTCCACCTTGACATGGCTACTGTAAACAGGACAAGGCCTAGTTGTGCTCGTGTGAAGGTGTTAGTGGATTTATTAGATGATCACCCAAAGAAGGTTCATATGGATATTGAAAATGAGATGTCTGGGGATATAAGGACAGAATGGGTGACAATTAGGTATGATTACTTACCTAAATATTGTAAGGAATGTAAGATACAAGGTCATGACATAGTTGAGTGTTGGAAGATCCATCCAGAATTAATGAGTACAAGGAATGCTGCATAGACTGTTATTAAAGAGCCTGTGGTGCAGGAAAATAATAATAGGGGAAGGGAATCTTATCCATTGATGATCTTATCCAGCGGTAAAGTTGTGGGCAATGTAGGTGCTCAATGGAAGGAAGTAAGAGACAATAGAGGAAAGGGAAAAGAGAAATAGGCAGCTAGAGTGGTTAAATCTGGGCAGGAGTTAGTGCCACTGGAGAATCAGGCTATTGTAGTACCTCAACAGGTGCAAATAACCGATCAATTTGCACTGTTGGATGTGGAAAATGGAGAGACTCTACAAGGAAAATAGTTAGCATTAGTGGAAAACACCGATGGACAAGGAAATGTGCAGAATCCTGGTGATGCTGGAAATCTCAATCCTAAAGCAGCTCCTTACACTCCTAAGTTTCCTAGGATTGAAAAATCTAAAAGAGGTTATAATGGTAATCAAAACACAACAGGGAAGAGTTTAAATTCAGCTACTCGAAAGGCTAACAATAATAACTTTGAAACTGGGCATTTCAATGAAGACATACTGGTAGAAAACCAAGGAGATTAGCAACAACAGAAGGAAACTACTCAACAATGGGTACAAAGAACCTTTAATGGTAATCAAGTTTCCATTAATACCTCTTGTCAAGATGTACCAACTCAGGATACTGAAGTAGCAGAAAGATTGGACACTAATACTGACAAAGAATTACTGGTAGATACAAAATATGATATATTCAAAAGTAATGAAAAAATCAAGTGGAAGGGGGGCAGACTTTGGGCTGACCAGACAGAAGAGGAATCAGAAGAAGGACAAATCCCAGATGGGATGTCAAGTGAGGAGGAAATTGGAGGAGAGGCAGAGGATGAAGGTGATCAAACAATAAATGAAAACATCAAGCTTAAGCAGATTACTAATGAGCAAAGTTTAGCTATTGACAAAGAGCTAAACCTTGACAAGGAACAAATGGCCAATACTGGGGATCCATGTGGAACAAAAAAGGACGGTAATGCAATCGATCCAGGTGGAACAAAAGAAGGAGTCGAAGAAGATGACATAACTAAAGCCAAAATCAGTGCAAAGAAATTGTCAATTGATGTGCAGAATAAAAATGTAAGCAATGTTCCAGTGAGAACATGTCAGCTGGAGAAAGGTGGGAACAAAGAAGGGGTCAATGTGCAGAAAACTAAAGAGGTGATAGTCAATTATGGAGTGAGGGTGGATGCTCTCCAAGAGGATAATTCCACTATGGATCTTGATGAGGAGTCTACTGCGCAAAACTTTCTAAATGTTGCTCGACAACGGGATCTCTCACCTAGGCAAATTGAGAAAGTCAAATCTAATGCTAAGGGAAGAAAGAAGCAGGCTAGAGATAACTCAGTAATTCCATCAACTGGGGTGCAAACAAGAAGGACTCTTACCAAATCCCAAAATCAATAATGGATGCTATAATTTGGAATGTGAGATCAGTGAATACTATGCAAGCTTTCTAAAGGTTGATCACTCTACATAGACAACATCACTTTGAATTTATAGGAATTCTAGAGCCAATGCAGCAGACTAGCAAAATAGAGAAATACAGAAGGAAAATTGGCTTGGCATAGGCAGTGGTTAATATATCGAATAAAATTTGGGCCTTTATTGATGAGATATTTGAAGTAGATATCATGTATAATATGGTGCAACAGCTAACCTTGCGATTGGTCCATACAGAAACACATGTTGAGACTATTCTCACACTAGTATATGCTCAGTGTGATCCTATAGAGAGAATTGAATTATGGGACTCTATGTATGAAATGGCAAGCGATATGACTTTACCATGGCTAGTTGGGGGAGATTTCAATGTCATATGGGATGAAGAAGAAAAATATTGTGGATTGCCAGTGTCCCTAAATGAAGTTGATGACTTTAGGCACTGTGTCAATACATGCAATTTGACGGATTTGGGTTTCAAAGGAAGCATTTTTACTTGGTGGAATGGAAGGTCAGAGGAAGATTACATTTTCAAAAGATTAGATCGATGCCTTGGAAACATGGAACTGCAACAGAAATTCCCAGGATTGGAGATTACTCATCTATCTAAAATTGGGTCGGACCACTGTCATATGCTATTGAAATGTGATCTTGAATCTCCTCCTATTAAGAAACCATTCAGGTTTCTTAATTTCTGGGTAAAGCATGAATCATTTAAGGAGGTTGTCAAAGAAAACTGGAAGGCAGATTTTAGTGCTAGTCCATTTGTGATTTTCAACTACAAGCTGAAGAAGCTTAAGAAGGCACTATCTACCTGGAGTCGAGCTATTTATGGAGATATATTTCAAAAAATTGCAAGCCTGGAGGAAGTAGTTCTGGTGCATGAGAGACAGTTTGAGGATTATCCTTCGCAAATGAATAGGCAGAGGTTGCAAAACAGGAAGAGATGATTAAGTACTTGGCATTAGAAGAAGAGTATTGGAGGCAGAAATCTGGTATGATGTGGTTTAAGGATGGGGATAGAAACACTAAATTCTTCCATGCTCAAGTGAAAGGAAGAAGGAAGAGATTGAGGTTAACCAGGAATAAGGGCAGTCAAGGCAATCGGATTGAGGAAGAGGAACTTATAGCAGAAGAGGCAGTGAAATTCTTTAAAGAACAATTTACTGAAACTGATACTCTTTCTATTTTTGATATACTCAACCACGTGCCTACTTTGATAGATAATGATCAGAATGAAAGGCTGATTGATTTACCAACAAGAGAAGAGATTAAAAAAGCAGTTATGGGACTGAATGGAGACTCAGCAGGAGGACCAGATGGATTTACATGTGTCTTTTATCATTCATGCTGGGAGATCATTGAGGATGATATATTTGACATGGTGAGGGCATTTTTCTGTGGTCAGCAGTTGGTTAAGTACGTCACACACACAAACTTGGTCCTGTTACCAAAGAAGAAGGAAATCAGTACTTTTGCAGATATGAGGCCAATCAGTCTCAGCAATTTTGTCAATAAGATTTTCTCGAGAGTGATTCATGAAAGACTAGTTCACATGCTGCCTAATTTGATTTCAAAAGAACAGGCAGGCTTTGTGAAAGAAAGGAGTATAGTGGAAAATGTATTATTAACTCAGGAAATCATCACTGACATCAGGTTAAGAACAAAGACAGGCCCAAATGTTGTGATAAAATTGGATATGGAAAAAGCATACGACAGATTGTCTTGGCTATTTCTGACAAACATGATGAGAAAGATGGGCTTCTCAGAAGGATTCATAAGTATGATCTTTGATTTAATAGGGAATAATTGGTACTCAATTCTAGTAAATAGGAAGCCTCATGGCTTTTTCAAGTCAACGAGGGGAGAAAAACAAGGTGATCCCCTCTCACCTACACTGTTTATTCTTGCTGCGGAAGCACTGTCTTGTGGGTTGAATTCATTGCATCTTGATCTTTACTTTTGTGGCTTTGGTCTACCTAAGTGGAGTCCAAAAATAAATCACCTAGCCTATGCTGATGACACCTTAATTTTTTGTTATTCCGATGATATGTCATTAAGACTAGTAATGGAAAAGCTGTATTTATACGAAATAGCTTCTGGCCAGTTGGTGAATAGGAGTAAATCAGCCATATACATGCACCATTTGACTGATAATGAGGTAGTTAGCAAGGTAGAAAGTATTACTGGGATAGGAAGGCAAGATTTTCCTTTCATTTACCTGGGATGCCCCATTTTTATACAAGAAGATGAATAGACTACTACCAAGGTTTATTGACCAAAGTTATGGACAAGCTACAATCGTGGAAAGGTAAATTATTGTCCATAAGAGGCAGTGCAGTGTTGATTAACAATGTACTACAGAGTATGCCTATACATTTACTATCTGCTGTGAACCCATCAGGCTATGTGATTGACAAGCTACATAATATTTTTGCAAAATTCTTTTGGAGCAGCAGTGTGGGAGAAACACTAGGCATTGGGCATCATGGAAAACATTGTGTATGCCATATGAGGAAGGTGGTGTAGGATTCAGATTGTTACATGATGCTTCAAAGGCACTTTTTTGTAAACTTTGGTGGAATTTTAGGACAAAGCCTAGTTTATGGAGCTCTTTCATGAGTCAAAAATACTGCAAGAAGCTAAATGCAGTTATTGTGCCATGGAGAGAGGGATCTCATGTGTGGAGAAAGATGCTAGAATGCAGGGACCTGATTGAGCATCAAATTGTATGGAAACTTAAGATGAGATCAACACTTTTCTGGTTTGATAACTGGACAGAATTAGGTGCATTATATTTCCTAGTGCCTCCAGAGTTTGGAATAGACGAAGACATTCTTAATGTCAATGAAGTTGTGGAACAGGGAATGTGGAATATGGAGAGGCTTTTGAGATACTTCCTGAAGAACTGGCACAACACATTGTGCAAAATATCAGGCCTCTTGTACTGAACAATGTTTTAGACACACCCTACTGGATGCTTGATCCTAAGGGCAATTTCACAGTTAAGACAACATGGGAGTATCTACGAAGAAGAGATAATCCTAAAATAGCATACAAGATGATATGGGTGAAGGGGTTATCATTTAAGATCACATTTTTCATGTGGAAAGTTTGGAAAGCAAAGCTGCCTTTAGATGATTTCATGCGCATATTAGGATACTTCATGCCTTCAAAATGTTGGTGTTGTGCTGAGCCTAAGGAGGAGTCACTTGTGCATTTTTTTTTCACATCTAAGGAAACAAGGATAGTGGGGAAATACTTCCTAATGAGGGCAGGAATTGCAGTAGAAGGATTGACACTTCATCAAGCTATCACAAAGTGTTGGACTGCACCAGTTCTCCCTCGAATAAAACCAGTAATGCAAGCACTGCCTGCATGTATTATTTGGGAATTATGGAAGAGGAGAAATGCTAGACATATGGAGATGCTGTGTCAGTAAACAGGGTAATATATCAGGTATCTTCTACTCTCCAAGCCCTGGTGAAACTTAGGAAACCTGGCCTTTCTGTGCCTCATGGGTGGCAAAAAATTTTGAGTTTGTTAGAGAACTATACACCGAAAATGAGGTATAACAAGGTGATCTGAGAATTACCTATGGAAGGGTGGATTAAAGCAAATACAGATGGGGCATCAAGAGGTAATCCAGGAAGAAGTGCAATAGGTGTATGTTTAAGAGATGAGGAAGGAAATATAAAGTATGCAACAGGAAGGGAAATAAGAGATGGGTTAAATAATGAAGCAGAGGCAGTAGAAATCGTGGAGGAATTGAGAATGTGTAAAGCCATGAACTTTCATAATATCTGGATTCAGACAGATTCAATGATGCTCAAAAACATTATTGATGGACAGTGGAAGCCACCTTGGTGTATAGTCGAAACTGTGGAGGAGATTATGGTGTTGAAGGAGGAGTTCAATTTCCTAATCTCTCATATTTTCAGAGAAGGTAACAAACTTGCAGATCATCTGGCGAACTATGCTTTGGACAGTGGTAACATTGAAAGTTTATGTCCAAAGCAGAAAAATGGTGAATGAAGATAAACTACAATGTCCATCGCTAAGAGTAAGAGTTGGGAAAAATTAGGAGGTGAAAAGGGAGGAAAGGAGGAAGGTGGCATATCATATATTCATCATGCTCAAATTTGTAGAGAGGAGAGCATGGTGATCATCTTTATCACTAACTGGTTTTTCTATTTTGCAGGTATCTTGCTTGAACTGTTATTCTATATTGTAAAGCAATCCTCGCAGGTGGTATTAAGATTTCAACCCAAGGGAAGACCTTTGCATATAGGTAATAATTCAGCTGAAAGGAGATTCATAACCACGACATATATCTAGAAAAATCTGCCCAGAAAGCTTAAGAGAATTGGGCAGTTCAATGAAGAACGATTGACAAGATGGAATGCATATAATAGAATTGATGATAATGGGATGAAAAAGAATAACCCTATCAGTGTCAATGAAGTAATGCTCAGAAATATGGAGAGAATAGGGCAGCATCGACAGATGGAAATGGGTAGTCCAAGGGAAAGAAAATATTGGGAGATAGGAGAGGAAAAACAGGAGTGTACCAAAGCTACGACACAAAATGGAACACTGTCCAGAATGTTTAACAGAAGTGGACAGTTAGGAGAATGGAGAGAATGGGGAGGGGAACCATATTTGGTGATACAAATGAAATAAAACACAGAGGTAGGAAAATACTATTCAATAAGAAAATATCCAGAAAGTTAAATCGAATTGGACATATGGGAGGGGAAGGAACTGAAACTCATTGTTTGGGGGATAGAGGAAGTCAGGAAAGGGTTATCAGAAAAAGGAAAAGAAAGAATGCATTGCCCAGAATGTTTAATCGAATTGGAAAATGTGGAAGATGAGAGTTATTTGAGCAAGGGGTAGTAGGACAACGGGGGTATAATACAAGCCACAGGGAGATGGGAACACTCGGAAATAAGAAGATAGGGAAATGCAGGGCAATTGAGACATCACGTGTTCAAGTTGTGCAAATCCTTTGAGAGGAGTACAACGAGAACACATTTTATACTAACCTTATTTTCATTTTTTGCAGGAACCGTTAATGTACTCATACCTTGTCACTCATTACGACTTCCATGGGTGGTATTAGAACTAAGTGCTCATTCCCTGGAAGAAGGAAAGGTGACAATCATAAGTATGAGAAACAACAACAAGGACAAGCCACAATTAAGGGCAGATGCAAGCAAGAATCACACAGCATGATCGACTATGGAAATTGCATTGGCAAAGAGTATACTAAGAAAGACTTTGAACATCATGTTCAACTACTAGAGTGCCTTAACACCAGTCAACAACCAACAATGATCGACATTTCACATGACAAAACATATGCACAACACGGAATGCACAGATACTCAGGTTCGAGCCAGCAACTATCAGATGGAAAACTGGACACATTTTGTTGGAGCAGGTCACACACTTCATCAGCTACAATCATTAATACATACAAGAAATACAACCATGGAGAATTTACAGGATTCAAGAAGGGGATTATGCAGCACATGGACGCGAAATTAGTCAGCTCACACAGACATGTGTTTCTGGGCAGTGTGGTTTGTGTGTATAACCACACACTTACTCATATGGATATAACATTAAAAAAGGGCAGAGTATATTCACTGGAGAGACTAGCAAATGTGAAGGACAATAATTACAAAACAAATTAGAATCACAAATCCACGGATCAATATGGCAAGCAAATGCAAGAAAAAGGTTATAACTGTAATGGGTTGGTTTGAGTTCATAGTTTTTTAGATCATTTTTATATCAATGTGGGCTTCAAAAGCTCAAAATTGATATTAGGGTCGAGGTTTTAGACATATACTGTCGTCTTACACATCGTAAGATCTCATGATACTTTGTTTTATTGTTTAGTTATTATATAAAAACTAACCATAGGCACTCTACCTAGTGGATTGCTTAAAAAAAAGTGCAATGAATCATGGACATATTTGGCTACAAACAGATTCTATGTTGATAAAAAAGGTCATGGAAGGGGAATGGAAACCACCTTGGAATATAACTGACCAAATAAATGAGATATGGAGTTTGAGGGAACAATGCACTCTGAGGGTGTCACATATATTCAGAGAAGGAAATAGGCTGGCTGATCATCTTGCAAACTATGCTTTGGATCGAGGAAACATTGAATGTCATGACTTTTCAGAGCTAGACACAATGGGTAGGAGGATTCTGAATGATGATAAGTTATAATGTTATTTGAGAGTAAAGGTTGCAAGAAATTGATGACTTGAAAGGGGAAAATAAGGTGGAGGGTTAGGGAGAACAAGGCTGCAGATCACCATGTTCAAATCAATTTAGAGGAGAGCATGGTGATCCATTATTTCCATAACTTGGTTTGTTTTTTGCAGGTCCATTATTTCCCTTTGGTGGTATTAATGCCCTGCATTCAATCCAAATGTGGGACCTTTGACTTAGGTAATAACTCAGTAGCATGTAGTAGCACGATGAGTTATGAAACAAAGGATAAAATGCCTAGAAAGTATAAGAGAAATGGGCATAGTTGACTGATCAGGAATGCTAGCAGAATAGCCTATACCTTTGATCTAATAAGAAGGCGTAGATGGCTAATAATAGCCAATAGAAAAAATGGTAAACATGCCCAGAATGCAGACATAAGGGTGAAAGTAGAGAGATAACATCCAATAAGAAGCCATGAGGGAGTAGAAGGGAAATTCATGATCACTCTGTACAAATCCTAAGGGAGGAGTACATGGTGGCATTTTTTCTACTAACATGTGCTTCTTTTTTTTGCAGGTCACACTATAGTAAACATACTTGTCACTCAATACGACCCCTATGGGTGGTATTAGTACTAAGTACTCACTCCCTTGGGGAAGGAAAGGTGGCAAATATGTCTTCAGACTACTTCAGCACACTTCAGCACAATATAGCACACTCCAGCACACCTCAGCACAATACTCAGACCACTTCAGCACACCACTCAGACTACTTCAGCACATCACTCAGACTTCTTCAGCACACATCAGCACACTGCAACACACTTTACTTAAGCACACTTCAGCACACGTCAACACACTTCAACACTCCTCATCAGACTACTTCAGCACATCTCAGCACACTTCAGCACACTCCAGCACACTTCAGCAGACTACTCCAGCACACTGCAGCAAACTTCAGCACACTATTTCAGCACACTCCAGGCTGGAAGTTACTAGGATGGGCAGTCCTAGTTAGGACCTCACAATACAACCCCAACTTAGCACACCTCAACACACCTCAGCATACTTCAGCACACTACAACATAATTCAGCACATCTCAGCACACTACTCAGATCACTTCAGCACACTTCTCAGACCACTTTAGCACACCACTCAAACTAGTTCAGCACAAGTTAGCACACTTCAGCACACTTCAGCAGACTACTTCAACACACTTTAGCAGACTACTTCAGCACAATTCAGCACACTTCAGCACACAACACACTTCAACATACTTCATACTTCAGCACACTCCAGGAAAGAGGAAAAACGGTAGATGCAACAAGGTTAGCTACACAAAGGCATTGAAGTGTAAACACTGGTTTAATATGTGGAGCATTGGTTTTCAGCTATGTGAATACAAAATTTATTATTCTAGATCAATTTGTGATACTAATACTGGACTAGTTAAGTCCAATATTAGTAGTAGGCTATGTGTAATAAGTATCATACATTATCATCTCACTTATTGTGAGATAACTTCATATGTTGTTTAGTTTTCTTTATATATAAAAACTAGCCATACGGGCATTGCATTTTTTTAATAATCCACTAGGCAGGGCCTAGGGCTAGTTTTTATATATATAGAAGACTAAACAACATATGAAGTTATCTCACTATAAGTGAGATGATAATGTATGATACTTACTACACATAGCCTACTACCAATATTGGACTTCACTAGTCCAATATTAGTATCACAAATGGATCTGGAATAATAAATTTTGTATGCACATAGTTGAAATACACTGCTCCACCAGTGTTCATTTTGCTCAAGTGTGCTGAAGTATGTTGAAGTGTGTTGAAGTGTGCTGAAATATGCTGAAGTGTGCTGAAGTAGTCTGCTGAAGTGTGATGAAGTGTGCTGCAGTGTGCTGAATTGTGCTTAAGTAGTCTGCAGAAGTATGCTGAAGTAGTCTGCTGAAGTGTGCTGAAGTGAGCTGAATTGTGCTGAAGTAGTCTGAGAAATGTGCTGAAGTGTGCTGGAGTGTGATGATGTATTATGCTGAAGTTTGCTGAGATGTGCTGAAGTGTGCTGAAGTGTGCTGAAGTAGTCTGCTGGGGAGTGCTGAAGTGTGCTGAAGTATGCTGAAGTAAAGTGTGCTTAAGTGTGCTTAAGTGTGCTGAAGAAGTCTGAGTGATGTGCTGAAATATTCTGAGTGGTGTGCTGAAGTGGTCTGAGTAGTGTGATGAGATGTGATGAAGTGTGCTGAAGTCCTACTCCCCCTAGCCTCCTTGCTTCTCACTTTCGTGCAATTTTCACCCTTAAGTATGGCCATTGAACACAACCAACCACCATTTTCGTATGAGTCTCCCCTTGATCTCTTCCATCTTGTACTTTCCATACTTGTGCATGTCACTGTTCCTTCCTCTAGGGAATGAGTACATAGTACTAATACCACCCTTAGAGTTCATAGTTGGTGACATTGTATGGATACAGTAACGTTTCCTACAAAACAGAACACAATGTTAGTGTATAAAATCATTACCATGTACCCCTCCCAAAGGACTTTTACATGAAGCTCATGTAACATTTCCTTGTCCCTACTCCACCTAGCCTCCTTACTCTTCAACTTCTCGCTACTTTCACCCTCAAGTACGGCAATTTCAGCTTATCGTCATTTACTATTCTTCTCCCTTGCACATCCAAGTTCCAATAACCATGGCATTCTACCTCCCCACATCTAGGGCATAATTAGCAATGTGGTCAGCCAGTCTATTACCCTCTCTGAATACATGAGACACCTTGTAATTACCCAATGTCAAGAGCTTCCAGATATCCTCCACCTGATCCACTATACACCATGGAGGCTTCCATTCATGTTCAATGACCTTTTTCAGTAGCATAGAATCTGTTTGGAGGCAAACATTACGAAAATTGTGATCTTCACAAACCTTCAATGCCTCTAGAATTGCGACTGCTTCAGCCACTGTATTTGTGGTCTCAGGTATCTCCTTGCCCAATGCATAAACCACCTCTCCAAACTCATCTCTAATACATAACCCTATTGAACTCCTGCCTAGATTTCCTCTTGAAGCACCATCAGTGTTCACCTTCAACCACCCCTCCATAGGTAGATCCCATTTCACTTTCTCATATTTCAACTTCGGAGTATAATTATCCAGCATATCCAGAAGTTCATGCCATTTATGAGGGACATTCTTTAGGCCAGGTTTTGTAGTTTTAACTAAAGATTGCAAAAAGGAAGAGACCTGATATAATACCCTACTTATAGACACTGCCTCCCCATACTTATAGCTATTCCTCCTTTTCCATAACTCCCACACAATGCAAGAGGGAAGTGCTTGCATAAGAGGTCTAATTCTTGGCACTAATTTGATCGTCCAACACCTTGTAATTTCTTGATGCATAGTTAGGTCATCCACCCTATTCCTGCCCTAGAGAGAAAATATCTCCACACCACCTTGGCAGCGTGTGAAGTAAAAAACAAGTGGATCAAAGTTTCTTCCTTGGGTTCACTACAACACCAACACCTTGAAGGCATAGAGTAGCCTAATCTCTTCATGAAATCATCCAGTGGAAGTTTGGATCTCCACACTTTCCACATGAAGAAAGATATCCTGAACGGACACCCCTTCACCCATATCATCTTGTAGGAAATTCTAGGCTCACTTCTTCTCCTCACATACTCCCAAGCTGAATTCACACTAAAATTCCCCTTGATTCAAGCATCCAGTATGGTACATCTAGAACATCTTCCATCACTGGAGGCTTTACTAAATCCAGTACATGAGTTGCAAACTCCAATGGTAAAGCCTCTAATATTTTCTCCACATTCCACATTCCATCGTCCACTATATCATATACATTATGAATGGATTCATCTATCCCAAATTCTTGTGGTAGAAGAAAATAGAGAGCCCCAAGCCCTGTGCAGTTATCAAACCAAAAAAGTGAGGATCCCATTCTAGGATGCCATGTGATTTGGTGTTCAATGGAAGCCCTACATTCAAGAATTTTTCTCCATATATGAGACCCTTCCTTTCATGGTACAATCACAGAATTAAGTTTCTTACAATATTTTTGGATCATGAAAGAACTCCACAAGCTTGGTTTTGTCCTATAATTACACCAAAATTTAGAAAAGAGAGACTTTGATACATCATGTAGAGATCTAAACCCAGCACCTCCCTCCTCATAAGGCCTACATAAAGAATCCCATGAAGCCCAATGACTATTTGTGCCTCCAATTGTACTACTCCAAAACAATTGAGCAAGTATCTTGTGTAGTTTATTGATGACATACTGCGGAGGATTCACAGCTGAAAGCAAATGTATGGGAATACTTTGAAGCACATGCGAAATCAAAATAGCCCTACCTCCAATAGAAAGCAGTTTCCCTTTCCACCCTTGCAGTTTGTCCATCACCTTTGTAATCAAATCTTGATAGTATTCCATCTTCCTTCTTGCATAAAAAATAGGAAAACCCAAATATGTAAATGGGAAATCCCTTTTTTCAATTCCAGTCACCCTTTCTACATTTCTCACCACATCCAAATCCACCAAATGATGCATATACAAGGCAGATTTACCCTTGTTAACCATCTTCCCAGAGGCAACCTCATAAGCATCCAACACTTGCATAATTAGCCCAAGAGAAGTTGCATCTGAGGAGGAGAATATAATAGTGTCATCCACATAGGCTAAGTGATTGATTTTTGGGCTCCACTTTGGTAAACCAAACCCACAAAAGTGTGAGTTCACATGCAAAGAATTCAGACCTCTTGATAAAGCCTCAGCAGCCAGAATAAACAAAGTAGGAGACAAGGGGTCCCCTTGTTTCACACCTCTAGTTAATTTAAAAAATCATTAGGTTGACTATTTATAAGCACCGAATACTAATTGTTTGATACAACCCCAAATGCCAACCCTATATATCTTTCATCAAACACCATTTTCCTCAACATCTTAGTCAAGAATAGCCACGACAATCTATCATATGCCTTTGCTATGTCTAGCTTTAGAACTACATTAGGTCCAACTTTAGTCCTTAACCTAATGTCAGTTATAATCTCCTGTGTAAGCAACACATCCTCCACAATGCTCCTACCCTTAACAAAGCCAGCTTACTGCTCTGATATTATGTTAGGAAGTAAACTTACTAACCTTTCATGGATGACCCTTGAAATGATTTTGCTGGAGAAATTACTACGACTTATAGGCCTCATATCTGAGAAAGTGATTACCTCATTCTTCTTAGGAAATAGGACAAGGTTAGTATGAGTGATGCATTTGGGCATTTCATGTCCATTAAATAATGCTCTAACCATGTCAAAGATGTCATCTCCAATTATGTCCCAACATGCATGGTAAAAACATCTGGAAAAACCATTAGGACCTCCTGCACTATCACCATTAAGCCCATACACTGCCCGTTTCACCTCCTCTTTAGTTTGTTGCCTCATCAAGTCTTCATTCTGCTCATTGCCAATAAGGTTTGGAACAAGATCAAGGATCCTAAAATCTGATGGAATTGAGATTTCAGTGAATTGATCCTTAAAGAAGTTCACTGCCTCCTTATCTATATCTTCAACTTCGTCAATCCAATTCCCAACAATGTTTTGAATTCTTTTTAGTTGAAGTCTTTTCCTTCTTCCATTTACATGAACATGAAATTTTTTTGTGTTTCTATCCCCCTCTTTGAACCATTGCATCCCTGCCTTTTGCTTCCAGAACTCCTCCTTAATAGCCAAGTATTTGATCAAGTCTTCTTGTACCCTATGCAATCGTTCCCTATTATCTTGCGTAGGAAAAGATTCAAATTGGTCCTCATGTACCTTCACCACTTCTTCTAGGCTAGCAAGTCTTTGAAAAATGTCTCCATATGTAGATTTACTCCATGTAGTTAGAGCCTTCTTCACCTTCTTAAGTTTAGCATTAAACATCACAAATGGATTAGCATGAAAATCTACATACCAATTCTCTTTCACCACCTCCTTAAAGGTCTCATGCTTTGCCCAAAAATTCAGAAAACGAAATGTCTTCTTCACTGGATGTGTTTCAATATCACACTTTAGGAGCATAGGTCTATGGTCTGACCCAGTCTTAGTTAAGTGTGTAACCTCCAAACCTGAAATTTTTTGTTGAAACTCCATATTAGCTAAGCAACGATCTAACCTCTTGAAAATACACTCCTCATCTGCCTTTCCATTCCACCATGTGAACATACTGCCCTTGAACCCCAAATCAGTGAGGTTACAAGTGTTGATACAATGACGAAAATCATCTATCTCCTTGAGTGAAACTGGAAGTCCTCCAAAATTTTCCTCCTCATCCCAAAGTTCTATTCTCTCTATTGAATCACACCTTGCATATACCAAAGTTAAGACCAACTCCACATGTGTTTCAGTGTGGAATAATTTTAATGTAAGCTGCTGCACCATATTATATATAACATCCACATCAAAAACCTCATCAATGAACACCCATATTTTGTTCGATACGTTGGCAATTTCTTGAGCAAAACCAATTCTCCTTCTATACCTCTCCAATTTACATGACTGTTGCATGGGTTCCATGAGCCCTATGAACTCAAAATGGTGTTGTCTATTCATTGTGATTAACCTCTCAAATGCCTGCATGGTGTTTACAGACCTGATATTCCAAATTAGAGCATCCATTAGAGGTTAAGTTTTCTTGATAATGTCCTCCTAGTTTGTACTCCAGTTGAGGGTACCATAGCTGTATCCTTTACTGGATCCTTCGCTGCCTTCTTCCTCCCCTTTGTTCCTGATTTTGCCTTCTCCATGTACCTTGGGGATAGGTCTCCTTGTCTTGCAATATTTTTGAAATTCTGGGCAATAGATTCTTCATCGTAATCTTTGTCCATTCTCTCTTCTTGATCTACTACCTCATTCTCTCCTCGAGAAGATTCTACGATCTCCTATTCTATTTTTGAATCACTAGTTGATCTCCTTGTTTCACCTGCTGATTCCCTCCCTTATTACCCAATGATTCAACATTTAGTATCTTAGGTAGCTGCTCTTTTCCAGCTCATACCTCTTGATTTTTAACATCTGAGCCCCCCTCCAAGTTTGCATCATTTCTAGTCCCACCTGGATCACGATGTCATTAGGGTTCACTGTAGCCCTATTAGGCTTACCATCTTCATCATTAGGGTTCCCAGAATTAGGGTTCCCTACATCTCCACTTTTTCTTTTGGCAGTGTCTATCTCCTTTTCTACATTAGTCAACCCTTCCTCTTGAATAATTTTGTTAGCATTATCATCACCGTTAACACTTTGTTCTTCTTCCTCTTCATCAACCTCTGAATCTCTTTCAACTTGCATTCCATCTGGAACCTCATCTTCATCAGAATCTTCCTCAATTTGATCCACCCATAATCTACCACCGCTCCACTTGACTCTCTCCCTTGATTGAAAAACTTCTTCACATGAAACTACTACCTTGTTAGCTGTATTTTCCTGATGTTTTGCTAGGAAACCTTCAACCCTTGTATCTTGTGATGGAACCTCTTGACATGAAGTGTTAATAGCCACTAAATTTCCAGCAAAAGCGCGTTGTACCCATTGAGCAGTAGATTCTCGATTTCTTATATTCTCAGTCCTTCTTTTATTAGGAGCAGTAGCTAAACCTTGTTGTACTGGGTTACTCCCAGCTGACATTGTGTTCCCTTTATGGGCATTGGCCTCTGATTCCACGACCTTCTTAGCTTTAAACCCAATTGTGGTAGGAGTGAAGATTGGTGCAGTAGCATTCAATTGTTTCCCTGGTGTACTAGGTTTACCCACGTTAGTTGTCCCATTTCTAGTAGAATTAGGAGTCCTAACAACAGTATTTTGTGCCACCAAAACCAAGTCATTGTTCACCTGTTCTCCATCCTCAAGCTCCAATATTGCAAATTGATTGTTTGTTTGTACCTGTTGTGATGCATCCTCATGTTGCACATTGCTAGCAGTTACAATCTCCTTCCCAAAGGCTGTTTGTTCATCATTCTACTTGTTTCCTTTCTTTGCACGATTATATCTTACCTCTTTCCATTGCTACTTTGCTTTGGCATTCATGTTTCCAACTACTTTTGCACTCGATAATACCATTAATGGACCTTGCTGATTCCCATTAGCTGTAGCAGTAGCATTATCATTCACGAGTTTATCTACCAACAATTCTGGATGAAGTCTCCAACATTCTATCATGTCATGTCCTTGCAATTTACACTCCTTACAATACTTTGGCAAATAATCATAGTTAATGTTCACCCATTCATATCTCAGTTCATCTGTTACTTCACTAGGTATATCCATTCGAATTTTCTTTGGTAGGTCTGCCATAAGATCAACTAAAACCTTGACTCGAGCACAACTTGGACTAGTTTTGTTGATGTTTTCCATATCTAGATGAAGTGGTTTTCCTACTGCTGAAGCTAAAGAAAATAAGCATTCTTTAACGAAGTAGGTAGGCAACAAATTAGGGAAGGAAATCCATGCCATCACCTTAGGTGTTTCTTCACCAACCTTGAATTTGTGATCATATATCAAAGTTCTCAATTAATACTCACGTCCCATCTTACTTTAACATAATAAACACTTTTTGACGTAAAATCAATAAATTCTAGCCATAATGTCATTCTAATCAATACATGCCTATCACGAAGGTATCCAATATTGCACTCACCTTTAATTCCACATTGCATTAGAATTATACGACGTAATTCATTAAGTTCAGGCCACCCGTATGAGATTTTTCAAACAACTGAATATTGCAATCCCTCGATCACATTCATTCTTTCAACTTCTGCCTTCGTGAAAGTAACTACATGATGCCCATTACGAACATTGGCTTTCCTCAACTGGATAGGCTCGACAGAAGTTGTTCGTGCTTGCATGGCAGTGTTCAACGTGGATGGTTTAAGGATTTTCGAGTAGTCTAAAGGCTGGGGATTATTTGTTGTGGACGTGGGGGGCTGGCGAGGGTGGGGGAGGGCAGACCAGTCGGAGTGGATGACTGGCCGCCAGCCAAATTGGCCATGGCAGCAGCGAGGTGGAAATCGCTTGAAAATTGCCTATGAAATCGCCAGAGCTTCTCTCTCCTCACTCTCCTGCGTGTTTAGGGTTTAGGGGTTGGGGCATTGCATTTTTTTTATTAATCCGCTAGGCAGGGCCTAGGGCTAGTTTTTATATATAAAGAAAACTAAATAACATATGAAGTTATCTCACTATAAGTGAGATGATAATGTATGATACTTATTACGCATAGCCTACTACCAATATTGGACTTAACTAGTCCAGTATTAGTATCACAAATTGATCTAGAATAATAAATTTTGTATGCACATAGTTGAAAACCAATGCTCCACATATTAAACCAGTGTTTGCACTTCAATGCCTTTGTGTAGCTAACCTTGTTGCATCTACCATTTGTCCTATTTCCTGGAGTGTGCTGAAGTATGAAGTATGCTGAAGTGTGCTGTGTGCTGAAGTGTGCTGAATTGTGTTGAAGTAGTCTGCTAAAGTGTGCTGAAGTAGTCTGCTGAAGTGTGCTGACTTGTGCTGAAGTGTGATGAGTGGTGTGCTGAAGTGGTCTGACAAGTGTTCTGAAGTGATCTGAGGTACTCTTATATCTGGTTTCCTTATCTGAACCAATGCTTGTGCTGAAGTAGTCTACTGAAGTGTGCTGATGTATTGTGCTGAAGTGTGCTGAGATGTGCTGAAGTGTGCTGAAGTAGTCTGCTGAGGAGTGCTGAAGTGTGCTTAAGTAAAGTGTGTTGCAGTGTGCTGATGTGTGCTGAAGAAGTCTAAGTGATGTGCTGAAGTAGTCTGAGTGGTGTGCTGAAGTGGTCTGAGCATTGTGCTGAGGTGTGCTGGAGTGTGCTATATTGTGCTGAAGTGTGCCGAGGTTTGCTGAAGTGTGCTGATGTAGTCTGCAGACACTCTCAACCTGTGTTTGCTGTGCAAATTGTCGTTCAACACTTCAGCATAATCCAAACCTTCCCTTCTGTAGTATCTCCAGTGTACTGAAGTGGCTCTATGGAAGCCAAAAATAGTCAGTGTCTTGATTGACTCTCGCATTGTCCAGAAGCTTGTTTTCATGCTTGTGCATGCCACCTTTCCTTCTTCAAGGGAATGCGTACATTTATTGAAGTCGTATTGAGTGGCAAGGTATGATTACACTGATGTTTCCTGCTAAAAAGAACACAAAGTTAGTGAAAAACATGGTTACCTTGTACTCATCCCAAAGGATCTGTACAACGTAACCAGATGGGATTCCCACGATTGTAAACCATATTTGCATCCTGTTTTCATTACTGAGTTGTTGCTGTCTCCTCTTTCCATCTATACCTATGTAAGCTAGCTCGAATTGCCCATTTCTATTACACATTCTGGGCAACTTTTGTGTTAACCCCTTATGCTCAATTCTCTTAAACATTGTGAGCATTGTTGATTTTCCAGCTTGTTGAATTGTGAAGAAAATACTGTCCAGTTCTTTTCCTTGACATTTCCTCCAGTTTGTTTCCATCCTCTTTCTTTTCTTTTGTACAATGCTATTGTTTTGTTTTAATGTCCTTCTATTGGAATGAACCAAACAGAAGTCCTTTTGAACATATAATAGTAGCACATTCAAGTCATCCCGCTGCCCAATTCTCTTAAGTTCTGGGCATATTTGCCATAAGTGAAGTGACTGATGAATATTCTCTATTAATTCTAGTTGAGTCCAGCTCCACCAGCTCTGTCCAATTCTCTTAAACTTTCTGGGCTTGATACAGCTAACATATTTTCAGATGATATTCCATGCTACAAAGATACTGTCTAATTATAAGGTCCCTCCTTTGGAATGAATGCAAAGCATTAATACGACCAACATGAGATCCCTTACGAAATAGGCCAATATCTCTGTTTTTGTACCTGCAAAACAACAAAACATGTTAGTGGAAAAATGGATCACCATGCTCTCCTCAATACTGATTTGAGCATGATGATATACTGCACTACTCCTCCTAATCCAATTAACTCTCCCTTCTTCACTCATCAATTCTTTGCAACCCTTACTCGTAAATATGGGCTTTTACCCTTATCATCATTCATGATCTTTCTCCCCATTATATCCAATTCCCAGCAATCCTGGCACTCTATATCTCCATTGTCTAAAGCATAGTTAGCCAGATGATCTGCTAACCTATTTCCTTCCCTAAAAATGTGTGACACCCTAAGTGTACATTCCTCCCTTAATCTCCATATCTCTTCCATTTGATCAACTAGACTCCAAGGTGGTTTCCACACTCCTTCAATGATTTTTAAAATGTACATCGAATCTGTTTGTAGCCAGATTTGCCTATAATTCATTGCCTTGCATAATCTTAATGCTTCTACGATTGCTACTGCTTCTACCTCATTATTGGATCCATTAGAAATCATTCTTCCACTTGCGTAAATTAGATCCCCATGTTTATTCCTCAGACAGAATCCTATTGAAATTCTCCCTGGATTTCCCCTGCTTGCACTATCTGAGTTCACTTTTATCCAGCCTTCTTGAGGAAATTCCCACAAAACTTTTTCATATTTTAGCTTATGGGTGTAGTTGTGTAAGAGTTGTAAAATCTCCAGCCATCTATGAGGTACTCTTATACCTGGTTTCCTTATCTGAACCAATGCTTGAATAGTTGTTGAAACCTGATAGATCACACGATTAATAGACACAACCTCTCCATGCTTCCAGCTATTTCTCCTTTTCCATAATTCCCACACGATGCATGCTGGTAAGGCTTGAATTATTGGTTTGATCCTTGGAATCACCTCACCAGTCCAACACCTGGTAATAGCTTGGTGTAAAGAAATCCCATCCATTCTAATACCAGCCCTTGACAGAAAGAACTTCCACACAGTATAGGCTACTGTGGATGTAAAGAACAAATGCACAAGGGATTCTTCTTTGGGGCCTGCGCAGCACCAACACCTTGAAGGCATGAAGTATCCAAGCCTTCTCATAAAATCATCCCAAGGAAAATTTTCTTTCCACAGTTTCCACATGAAAAAGGATATTTTAAATGGCAGTCCTTTCACCCACATCATCCGATAAGCTTGCCTAGGATTATCCTTTCTCCTAAGATACTCCCATGCTGACTTCACTGTAAAGTTACCCCTAGACTCCAGCATCCATTATGGAGTGTCTAGGACATTTCCAGTACTTGGAGGGGTAATGTTTTCCACAATATGGCTGGTGATGTCTACTGGAAGTAGTTGCAGCAGTCTCTCTACATTCAAAACTCGACCTTCCACCACCTCAGATACATTTTGAATTTCTTCGTCAATTACCCAATCCTGTGGCACTAGGAAATATAAGGCACCTAGTCCAGTCCAATTGTCAAACCAAAACAGTGATGATCCCATTCTTGGCTTCCATAGAATCTGATGTTCAATTAGATCCCTGCACTCTAGCATCTTTCTCCACACATGTGATCCATCTCTCCATGGGACTATTATTGCATTGAGTTTCTTGCAATACTTCTGACTAACAAAGGAACTCCATAGACTAGGCTTAGTTCTAAAATTCCACCAAAGCTGCAGAATATAGACTTAGACATATCAATTAGAGATCTAAATCCAATCCCTCCTTCTTCATATAGCATACATAGTGAATTCCATGATGCCCAGTGCCTGCTACTACCTCCTACTGTGCTGCTCCAGAAGAATTTGGCAAATATCTTATGGAGTTTATTGATTACATAATTGGGAGGGTTAACAGCAGATAATAGGTGGATTAGCATACTCTGAAGTACATTAGCTATTAATACTGCCCTTCCACCTATTGATAAAAGCTTGCCTTTCCAGCTCTGTAGTTTATCTAGGACTTTAGAAATCAATCCTTGATAATAGTCCATCCTCCTTCTAGCATAAAAGATGGGACAACCAAGATATGTGAATGGAAACTGTTGTTGTCCTATACCAGTGATATGTTCAACATTTTCAATCACCTTTGGATCTAACAAATGATGCATATAAATTGCAGTCTCCTTGTTTAACCCCTCTCGATGATTTGAAAAAACCATGTGGTTGACCATTTATGAGCACAGAGTACTAGTTATTTCCAACTATATCATAAATCATCCCTATGAACATTTCTGAAAAACCAAACTTTCTTAACATTTTCGTCAGAAACAACCATGATAATCTATCATAAGCCTTAGTCATGTCTAATTTAATTATCAAATTTGGATCGGCCTTTGTTCTAAGCCTGATGTTTGTGATTATCTCCTGTGTTAGCAATACATTCTCCACTATGCTTCTCCTTTCACAAATCTAGCTTGTTCTTTTGATATCAGTTTAGGAAGCAAGTCCACCAACTTTTCATGTATTACCCTTGAAAAGATCTTGTTGATGAAATTGCTTAAAATTATTGGCCTCACATCTGAAAAGGTAGTGATCTCCTTCTTTTTTGGTAGCAACACCAGGTTTGCATGTGTGACATAATTTAGCAATTGTTGTCCACTGAAGAATGCCAAAACCATTTGATATATATCCTCCTCAATTATGTCCCAGCATGAGTGATATAATGCTCCTATGAATCCATCAGGACCCCCTGCAGAATCTCCATTCAGCCCATACACTGCTTTCTTCACTTCTTCTCTATTAGATATACTGACTAGCTTATCATTTTGTTCCATAATAACCAGAGTTGGAACAAGATCAGTAATGCCAAAATCTGTTGGAACACTTTCTTCGCAGAATTGATCCTTAAACTACTTCATTGCTTCTTCTGCTATTTGATCATCCTCTTCTATCCAGTTGCCCTGTCTGTTCTGAATTCTTTGAATCTTCAATCTACTCCTTCGATCATTCACTTGAGCATGGAAGAACTTTGTATTTCGATCCCCATCCTTGAACCAACTCATGCCAGCCTTTTGTCTCCAGAATTCCTCCTCGATTACAAGGTATTTTATCTATTCTGCCTGAACTTTTTGCAGCCTTACTCTGTTCATCTGTGATAGATTTTCTTCAAACTGTTTTTCATGAACTACCACTACTTCTTCCATGCTAGCAATCCTTTGAAAATATCTCCATATGTTGCCTTATTCCAAGTCGATAAAGCTTTTTTCAACTTTTTTAGCTTGTAGTTGAACATCACAAAAGGACTAGCAGTAAAATCAACATTCCAATTTTCCAGCACCACCTTTTTGAAACTTTCATGCTTTGTCCAGAAATTCAAGAATCAAAATGACTTCTTGATATGAGGATACTCAATGTCGCATTTCAATAACGTAGGACTATGATCGGACCAACCTTAGAAAGATGGCTAATCACCAAACCTGGAAAAGTTTGTTGCAGCTCTAGATTACCAAAGCATCTGTCCAGCCTTTTAAATATACAATCCTCTTCTGCCCTTCCATTCCACCAGGTAAATACACTCCCTCAGAAACCTAGATCAGATAGGTTGCAGGTATTGATGCAGTGCCTAAAGTCATCTACTTCATTAATCGACACTGGCAGTCCACCAAACTTCTCTTCTTCATCCCATATGACATTAAAATCCCCACCTACAAGCCATGGAACAGTCATATCCATAGCCATAAAATATAGAGAGTCCCATAATTCTATCCTTTCAATAGCATCACATTTAGCATAAACCAATGTGAGTATCAACTCTACATGCGATTCTGTGTGAAATAATCTCATAGTTAACTATTGAGCCATGTTATACAAAATTGTCACTTCAAAAACTTCGTAAATAAAAGCCCATATTTTATTTGAAACATTCACCACAGCTTGAGCAAGCCCAATTCTCCTTCTATATCTTTCCACCTTACTAGCTTGTTGCATAGGTTCCAAAATACCAATAAATTCAAAATGATGTTGCTGGTGCATTGTGATGAGTCTCTCAAAAGCTTGGATTGTGTTAACCGACCTAACATTCCATATGATTGCATCCATTATTGATTCTGGGATTTAGACAGTGTTCTACTTGTTTGAACTCCCCCAGTAGGAACTGAGGGAACATTCTTACTTTGTTTCTTTTTACCCCTAACAACAGACTTTACTTTATCAATATGCCTTGGTGAAAGAACTCCTTGTCTCGATATATTAAGGAAGTTTTGAGCTGTTGATTCCTCATCCATGTCATTATTGGTATGTTCAGATATCTCTCCCAGCTCTTTTGCCTTTCCTGCAGCTACCATTTCTTTATTTATAAGGTCCATTTTCTCAATTTTGTTTCCACCATCCAACTTACTCATCTTTTATACTGTATGAAACTGTTTTTTCCTAATTTTGCAAATTACTTGATTGTTTCTTTTTCCTTGATGCACTACCTATTGCTGAAGTGTTAGCAACATTCCCAACAGGTTCACCTTGTTCTGTTCCACCTGGATCCACGGCAGTGCTATCCACCTCTTTATTTACTAGTGCTTTTGCTTTTTCAGCTTCGTCATTGACCCCATCCACCTTGTTATTATTCATTTTTGTAGGAATTATGCTTTGCTCCTCTGTGGTGTGGTCAGCATTAACAATTTCATTTACCCTTTGATCTTCCTCTTCAGGTGCATCACCTCCCATTTCATCTTCACTTTGCATCTCCTCATGAATTTCTCCTTCTTCCGATTCTTCTTCTGACTGGTCTGCCCATAATTTGCCTCCTTTCCAATTGACTTTCTCACTGATTTTGAAAATCTCAAAATCTCCATCCTCCACTTGATCAATACCTACGTTTTTGATCAGTTGGCCCTCCACCCTTGTGTCCTGAGTTGGGACTTCTTGACAAGAAGTGTTGATTGCAACTATTCCATTAAAATCCCTTTGAACCCACTGGTAAGTGGATTCCTTATTCCCCTGCTCATCACCTCTTTTTTCCATAGTTCTTACTCCATCTTGATTACTAATCCCAACATTTGGATTGGAAATAGGAGTTACAGAATTCACACTCTGATCTACAGTAGCATGTTTTTCATTGTTTCCATTCTTTGTTTTTTCAATCCCAGGAGTCTTTGGATTATAGGCTGGTGCTGCTGAGTTTAGTACAATATTCCTCCTTGGATTAGAATTTCCCCTTGTCCAGCAGTGTTAAGCAAAGCAAGATGATTATCTGCATTGGCTTCACTGCTCTCAACCTCTAAAATAGCAAACTGATTAGCAATTTGTACCTGTTTAGAAATCAAAGCATTTTTCTCCACTGGTACTATTTCTTGCCCAACATTTTTAGTAGCCTCATTCACCTTGTCCTTTCCTTTGTTCCTTTTATCCCTCACTTCCTTCCATTGTTGATTAGGATTGCCAACCACCTTACCACTCGATAGGATCATCAAAGGACCTGTTTCTTTATCTTTTGAACCATTATTTTCCTTCACTGCCTCCTTTGAAACCTGTTTTTCTACTGTATTTGTAACCATCAGTTCTGGATGAATCCTCCAGCATTCACTTTTATCATGGCCTTGTAATTTACATTCTTTACAATACTTAGGCAAGTAATCATACCTTATAGTAACCCATTCTGTCCTTATATCCCCAGTTGTCTCATTCTCAATATCCATCCTTACTTTCTTTGGGAGATCTGCCAGCAAATCAATGAGCACTTTCACATGAGCACAACTAGGTCTTGTTTTGTTTACAATAGCCATGTCCAGGTGTATGGGTGTTCCAACTACTGAAGCCAGTGAGAATAAGCATTCCTTGACGAAGAAAGTTGGCAACAAATTTGGGAATGATATCCACACCATAACCTTTGGAGTTTCTTCTCCAACCTTGAACTTAGAATCATACAGTAGAGTTCTCAACTGAAATTCTTGCCCAAGCTTATCTTTGACATAATAAACACTTTTTGACGTAAAGTCAATATAATTTTCTATAATGTCAGTCGTATCAATACATGCCTATCCCTAAGGAATCCGATATTATATTCTCCCTTGATTCCACATTGCATAGGGATGATTCGACGCAATTCTTGCAATTCTGGCCAACCATATGCAAATTTACATACGACTGCAAAACGTAAACCTTCAATGATATTCATATGTTGAACTTCTGCTTCTGTAAATTTAACCATTGGTTGCCCTTGAATAAAGGAAGCTCACCTAATAGGAATGGGTTCGACTGTTACTGTTCGATCGTGCATGGGAGTGTTGGTCGGTGAAGGCTTTACTGCTTTCGCAAAATTCATGATTTGAGGAGTGTTATTTGGATTATTGAAGGGCTGCTCAGTGTTGGGGAGTGATTGTGGAGGCAGTGTAACCACAGGAGGTGGTTCACCACCGGCCTTTGAGGCCATGGCAGTGATCGAAGAGGCTCGCACAGTAGTCTTCTCTTGTGTCACCTGATCGCCAGAGAGAAAGCTCCCAAGCGTGTTTATGGTGGGTTTTTTGGCATTGCGTTTTTTTAAGCAATCCACTAGGCAGAGCCTAGGGCTAGTTTTATTAATACTAAAAAGAAAAAAAAGAACCACATAGGAAGAGTACAAATAAGGGGGACAATAGCACCAGTAATGTNAAATCCACTAGGCAGGAGCCTAGGGCTAGTTTTATTAATACTAAAAAGCTAAAAAGAACCACATAGGAAGAGTACAAATAAGGGGGACAATAGCACCAGTAATGTTGCCTCTATGACTTGGCTATATACTCCTCTGCGCCTCCCAATGCCCTTATGGTAGCCTCATGTAGAGGAATCATGATGTAGCTGCCGGCAAAGTCTCACGAGGGCATATAATCTCATAGCCATTTGGATGTCTTTCCAAAGGCATAGGGCTAGAGCAACACAAACTGGGCTAAACCTTACCTTACTAATCCTATTGAGGCAAATAAAAAGCCTCACCTACTAGCATGCATGTAAAAAGAAAGAACTAGCTAGTACTAAATATTCTATGATCATCACAGAGTTTATTACATAATCTGTGATGATATTACATAAAACTATGCTAATGTGATGGTAGAATAAGAATATGCAAACATAACAGTGATGTACTATCTTCTCTAATTTTATGAAGTCTTCAATTTGTAACCGCTTGTCTTCCTCCTCTACCCTCTTCAAAATGTCTTCAAATTTCATGCTTTCTTCTTTGAACGAGTAGACTTTGATGATGTAGTTGGATAAACCTGTTTTTGTTTGGAAACTCTCATTGGGAGTCGCCTTATATTTGCATCTTCATTCACCCTGCCATCCCAACTTCTTTCCCTTGTTCGATTCTTCTTACTTTTTCCACTATGCTTAGGTGATAAATCACCTTTTCTTGCTGCCTCTGCCCTGCACTGTTGCATAATTTAATCTTCCTCACCTTCTTCATAAAAATCCCTCCCCAATATTACTGCATTTGGCATGTGTTGCAACAGATCTTGAGACACCAAAGCATTTCCATCTTCTTTATTAATCAATGCCGCCTTGTTTTGTATTTTGATTTTGGTTCTTTTCACACGTCCAGTGCTATCTACCTGAGGTGTATTTAGAGAGTTTAGAGGTTTGGAACTTACCAAAGCATCGAGCAAATTTCTATCCTCCAAAGTGATAACTGTTGGCCTTTTATCCCGCTGCTGCTGTCCACCAGTTGTGACTGCATATTGATCAGTCACACACATAGCAGCTGAATTGGTCATAAAAATCTGCTGCTGCGCAGTCAACTTTGCTCTAGATTTGTTTTGCTGCTGCCCAGTCGACTTTGCTCCAGGATTTCTTGCATTCAACTGCTGCTCAATTGTTGGATACAACTGCTGCTGCTGCTGTCCAGTGTTAATTACTAGAATACTAGGAGTTGAACTGCTCGACAAGATCTGGTGCTGCCCATACTTCTTTACTACTGGTAATTCTTGCGAAGTTGTACCAGTTGCCTTATATTGCTGCCTAGTCTTTGGAATAAAATCAGGAGCTTTAGCATTAAGCTTGGTTCCTGATCCTACCTTAGAAGAGCTTCCAATTTTTGGCAAGGATGGTGTACCTACTAATAAGATCTCCTCATCACCACTACACCTCTCACCGTCATCAGTAGAATCCTCCGCAAAATCTACTCCCTAGTCTTCTTCATCATCGTACTCTAGTTGGTCAGCCCATAGCTTAGACTTGATTGCATTGCCTCACATTTGCTTTAACAATCTCATTGTTGTTTCCTGTGGACAACACTAACCCATGTTTTCCACAAGACTCCAACAATTGTGATGGTACTTCAAAGACGGAAGTGTTCAACGTAACCAATGGTTGTTTAAGCATTTTAGTGTTTAACATCATTGCACTCTGAGCTTCTTTAATTATTTGTTGGACGTGAGGGTTAGAAAAATGCAATGTAGGAGTATTAGAGCTGTGTGCCTTACTCCTTAACTCCTCCACATAATGTTTTTTGATGCCTGCTGCCGACCACTCCCTTCCTTGGCCAAATCTTTACTATCATGGACTTCTTTTTCACTGCTATTGCGTGGAATCAATTGTTTGTTCATTATATCATCTTTTAATGTTGTTGAATCCAGTTTCCCATCCTCCACAGCTGCCAACACTTCAAAACAATTTGAGCTGGAAACACAGTTCAAAGTTTTTGGTCGAACACCTGCAACATTTTTCCTAGGCGATAATACCTGCTTAGTAGGTGATTTTCCAGACGAAACTATGTTCCATTTTTCTCCATTTTTATTTGTATCAACACACATATCATCCAACTTCTCTTCCCCAGCCTTAATTTCCAAATACACATCATTATCCCCATTCTCCTTACCTCCAGAAGACTGTGCTTCTCCCTCACGATTGACCACTGGTGTTGTCAATTCCCCAATGTTTTGTCCAACTGTTACTTGAGAAATTGCTTCCATTCTATTTCCACATTAAGCATTACCATCAATAGTGGCCTTTGAACCCGTATATGTTGCACCGTCAATAACTTTTCTATCTCCATGTTCCAATGTTTTTGATAAAACACCAGTTGCACTATTATCAATAGACACCTTATCATATGCTGATACAATTGCATTTACTACATTATAAATCCTTGCAAAAGCTTGTCTAGCAGGGATATCACGTGTAGGTTTAGGAGGTCCCTTATCAAACATTGAACCATCCCCTGCAACATTACCATTTGTTGCTCGATTGAGCAATTTATCATTGCTCGAGTTAGGAGTTTCTTTCCCTCCCTCCTTTTGTAAAAACTGTTGATCGACCTGATTTTCCTTTGCTACTTCTTCTATCAGTTTTCCATCTGAAGCTACTACTTCCTTAGCTCTTTGTTTAGCTCTTTTAGAATTTAGATAATCCCTAGCATCTCCTTGCATCTGCTCAGTCATGGTTACATCTATAACTAGCAGATTTCTCTCAACTGTTGCATCTGTTTTGGCCATCTCCTCTACACCTTGTTCTTTCAATAATCGACATGCTTTATTATCATGTCCTTGATGCTTGCAATATCTGCAGTACTTTGGAAGATTATCATAAACAACTTCCTGATAATGCACAATTTTTTTACCTGTAGCTTTGTCGACCATCAAAATTTTAACCTTCTTAGGATGTTTGTCCAAAAGATCTAGAATTACCTTAACTCTAGCCGCGCTAGGTCGTGTTCTTTCTTGAGCTGCCTTGTCCACATCAATAGCTTTACCAACAGCTGAAGCAATGGACATCAACAACCTCTTGGCAAAGAAGTTAGGCGGCAGACCTGGAAAAGAAATCCATACGACTGCCATGGATGTTTCCTCCTTTGGATTGAATTCTAACGTCCATGGGAATGTTCTAAAAAAGAATTCATCACCTTTAGCCTTGAAATAACCAGTTGATCGTGATAAAAACATAACATAGTCGTTATATAGATCAAATCTAATTAAAATATGGCGAAATTCCAGCAGTCCTATATTGCAGCGACCTTGAATATCGAATTGCGACGAAATTTTTTTTCTAAACTCCTGTAGATCAAATTTACCGTATGAAAACTTCATTATAACAGCTTGATGCAATCCTTCCTCTCTTGTGAATTGTTTGATCTCATCCATTGAGAACTCTATTGCTGGTTCACCATGAACGATTGTCACTGGAACCAAATCAAACTTCGACGCAACAACTTCCTTTAGACGTAACTGATCAGCATATAACAGTTTTAAATTGTTTTTTGTTGTTGTATCATTAGATTTTTGGATCATCTCTCCCATAAGCAAAGGCTGGGGAGAGATTGCAACATCCATGGCTGCCCAAGCTCAAGAAACACGCCAAACCTAGAGAGAGAAAGAAGAGATAAGGGAGAGCATTTGGCCGTTGGGTTTGGGTTTAGTTTTTTTTTTAAATAATCCACTGGGGCATTGCATTTTTGTTTAGAAAATACACTAGGCAGGGCCTAGGGCTAGTTTTTATATATAAAGAAAACTAAACAACATATGAAGTTATCTCACTATAAGCGAGATGATAATGTATGATACTTATTACACATAGCCTACTACCAATATTGGACTTAACTAGTCCAGTATTAGTATCACAAATTGATCTAGAATAATAAATTTTGTATGCACATAGTTGAAATCCAATGCACCACGTATTAAACCAGTGTTTGCACTTCAATGCCTTTGTGTATCTAACCTTGTTGCATCTACCATTTGTCCTCTTTCCTGGAGTGTGCTGAAGTATGAAGTATGCTGAAGTGTGCTGTGTGCTGAAGTAGTCTACTAAAGTGTGCTGAAGTATTCTGGTGAAGTGTGCTGAAGTGTGCTGACTTGTGCTGAAGTAGTCTGAGTGGTGTGCTGAAGTGGTCTGAGAAGTGTGCTGAGTAGTGTGCTGAAGCTTGCTAAAGTGTGCTGAAGTAGTCTGCTGAAGTTTGCTGATGTATTGTGCTGAGGTGTGCTGAGATGTGCTGAAGTGTGCTGAAGTAGCCTGCTCAGGAGTGCTGAATTATGCTGAAGTGTGCTGAAGTGTGCTTAAGTAAAGTGTGCTGCAGTGTACTGAAGTGTGCTGAAGAAGTCTGAGTGATGTGCTGAAGTAGTCTGAGTGATGTGCTGAAGTGGTCTGAGTAGTGTGCTGAGGTGTGCTGAAGTGTACTGTAGTGTGCTGAGGTGTGCTGAAGTGTGCTGAGGTTTGCTGAGGTGTGCTGAAGCAGCCTGAAGAATTATTTGTCACCTTTCCTTCCCCAAGGGAGTGAGTACTTAGTGTGCTGTTCTTCCTTCTTTGTTTTTTCATACTTATGCATGTCACCTTTCCTTCTTCCAGGGAATGAGCACCAAGTGATAATACCACCCTTGGAAGTCGTAGTAGGTGACAAGGTATGAGTATAATATCGTTTTCTGCAAAAAAGAAAAATAGGTTTGTGTAAAAAGTGTTCTCCTTGTACCCTTCCCAAAGGATTTGTACATCTTGAACACGTGTTATTTCTATAGCCCTGCATCTCCCTGTCACCATATTTATAAGTGTTCCAATCTCCCTGTATTTTGAATTATATACTTGCTGTCCTAAAACTCCAAGTTCAACAGACCTCCTTTTTCCACACTTCCCAATTCGATTAAACATTCTGGACAATGGACCCTTTCTTTTCCTTCTAATGATACTACTTGTATTGTTGCCTATCTCCCAATGAATTCTAGTCCCTTCCTCTGTCTTATGCCCAATTCGATTATACTTTCTGGACATTGATCTTATTGAATACCACTTTTATATCTCTGTGTTTTGTTTCATATGTACCTCCAAATCTGGTTCTCCTACCCTTACTCTTCCTTGTCCAAACTGTCCTCTTCTGTTTAACATTCTAGACAGTGTTCTTAAATTTGACGTATGTTTGGTATTCCCTTCCATTACCTCTCCTATCTCTCCATCTATTCTTTCCCATGAACGCCACATTTCCATTTTCTTCAGTTTTTTCCTTCTCCAATCAATGCTATTATTTGTCTTAACTGTCCTTCCAGTCGATTGAGTGCTACGCACTGATACCACCACATGAAATTCTGTCAAGGCAAAGGACAATAACATTGTGAGAATACCTGCAAAACAAACAATAAAGTTAGTGAAACTTTGGACATCCATGATCTCCTCATTACTGATTTGACCATGGCACTCTATGACTCTACATGTTGAGACTTCAAATTTGATCACTCCACTCTCCTCCCTGCAGATTCGAGTGAAGTAATCACCACTTTCCAGCACCTCTTTTCTTCTTGCCTTCCTAACACTTGCACCTCTTAATTTCTTTCAATCTTGATCATCAAATTTGGCCATTGATGTTTATCTTCATTGACTATCCTCCTACCTATTGCATCAAGCTCCCAATAGTCGTAGCATTCAAAGTCTCCCGTATCTAGAGCATGATTGGCTAAATGATCTGCCGATCTATTTCCCTCTCTATATGTATGAGACACTTTAATATTGTACTCCTTCTTCATTTTCTTTATCTCTTCTATCTGATCCACAATAGTCCAGGGTGGTTTCCATGAGCCTTCTATAATGTTGTTTAGTAGCATTGAGTCAGTTTGCACCCAAATCTGAGTATAATTCATCTGCCTACATATTCTAAGTGCTTCAACCATTGCCATAGCCTCTGCTACATTATTTGAACCTTCGTTAATTTCTCTTGCTACTGCATACTTGACATCACCACCATCATCCCTCAGACACAATTCGATGGCACTTCTACCTGGATTTCCTCTGCTTGCACCATCACAATTCACCTTAATCCATCATTCTTCAGAGAATTCCCATATCACTTTCTCATGTTTAAGTGTAGGAGTGTACTTCTGCAACATACTGAGCAATTCAGACCACTTATGAGGCATATTCAGTCCAGGTTTCCTCATTTGTACCAGTGATTGTAAGGTTGTAGATACCTGATATACTACACAACTGACTGAGACTACCTCCCCATATTTCAAATTGTTTCTCCTCTTCCACAATTCCCACAAAATACATGCTGGAAGGGCCTGCATTATTGGCTTAATTCTAGGAATAACTCGAGCAGTCCAGTATTTAGGAATTTCTTGGTGTAGTGTCAAACCTTCTATTGAGATTCCAACTCTTTGAGTGAAGTACTTCCACACTGTTTTATTAGCATTCGATAAGAGAATAAGTGCACTAATGTTTCTTTCCTGGGCTCAGCACAACACCAGCATTTAGATGGCATACAATATCCCAATCTTCTTATAAAATCATCTAGAGGAAACCTAGCTTTCCAAACCTTCGACATAAAGAATGAAATCTTCAATGGCAATCCCTTTACCCACATCATTTTATATGCCAAGCTAGGATTGTCTCACCTTCTCAAATACTCCCATGCAGACTTGATACTGAAATTACCTTTTGTTTCAAGCATCCAGATGGGCATGTCCAGTGTATTATGCATTACTGGAGGTGGGACATTATATATGATATGTTGTGCGAATTCTTCTGGCAGAACCATGTGTAATCTATCTCCATTCCATGCATAGTTGTCTACCAAATCACTCACATTATGAAGCTCCTCATCCACTCCAAACGTTGAGGTATTAATAAGTAAATAGCTCCCAACCCTGTCCAGTTATCATACCAAAAAAGTGCAGACCCCATTCGTGGCTTCCATAGTATTTGATGTTCAACAATTTCCTTGCATTCAATCATCTTTCTCCATACGTGTGAACCGTCTCTCCAAGGCACAATGACTGCATTTAGTTTCTTGCAGTATTTTTGACTCATAAATGAGCTCCATAATCTTGGTTTTGTTCGAAAGTTCCACCAAAGCTTACAAAAAAATGCCTTGGACACATCGTGAAGTGACCTGAGACCAATACCTCCCTCTTCAACTGGCATACACAAATTTTTCCATGATGCCCAATGTCTTGAGGTGCCTCCTATATTACTTCTCTAGAAAAACTGCGCAAAAATCTTATGTAATTTGTTGATCACATTACTAGGGGGATTTACATCAGATAATAAGTGAGTTGGCATGCTCTGTAAAACACTTTTGATCAGTACCAATTTGCCTCCTATGGACAACAATTTTGCTTTCCACGACTGAAGTTTGTCCATTATTTTTGTGACCAATCCTTGATAGTAATTAGCTCTTCTCCTTGCGTAGAAAATTGGATAGCCTAGATATGTAAATGGGAATTCTTGTCGTGCATTGCTAGTAATTCTTTCCACCTATCTCACCACCTCATCCTCTACCAAGTGATGCATATATATTGCAGACTTATATTTGTTCACCAGTTGCCCAGATGCTGCCTCATTTGAACTTAAGACACTCATAATTAGTCTTAGTGAGCTTGCATCAGAAGAAGAAAATATAATGGTGTCATCTGCGTAGGATAAATGGTTTATTTTTGGACTCCATTTAGGGAGACCAAATCCACAAAATTGCTGTTGTTGATGTAAATAGTTCAATCCTCAAGATAATTCTTCAGCAGCCAAAATGAACAATGTAGGTGACATCGGATCTCCTTGGTTGACTCCCCTTGATGACTTGAAAAATCCATGAGGCTGTCCATTCACCAGGATAGAGTACCAGTTATTCCCAATCAAGTCAAAAATCATTCCTATGAAACCTTCTTCAAATCCCAACTTCCTCAACATTTTAGTTAGGAATAACCATGAAAGCCTATCCTACGCCTTTGCCATATCCAATTTAATTGCTACGTTTGGGCCTGCCTTGGTCCTGAGCCTTATATCTGTTATGATTTCCTGTGTTAGCAACACATTTCTACAATGCTCCGTCCCTTAACAAATCCTGCTTGTTCTTCTGAGATCAAACAAGGCAATATCCCCACCCTTATTTCGTGAATTACACTTGAAAAAATCTTATTCACAAAATTACTCAGACTGATTGGTCTAAAATCTGCAAACGTATTAACCTCCTTCTTTTTGGGTAACATGACAATGTTTGTGTGTGTAACACATTTAGGCAGCTGTTGTCCACAGAAAAAGGCCAGAACCATGTTGTATATGTCTTCTTCGATTATGTCTTAATTTCTTGCAATCTTGATCCTCAAATTTGGCCATTGATGTTTATCTTCATTGACTATCCTCCTACCTATTGCATCAAGCTCCCAATAGTCGTTGCATTCAAAGTCTCCCGTATCTAGAGCATGATTGGCTAAATGATCTGCCAATCTATTTTCCTCTCTATATGTGTGAGACACTTTAATATTGTACTCCTTCTTCATTTTCTTTATCTCTTCTATCTGATCCACAATAGTCCAGGGTGGTTTCCATGAGCTTTCTATAATGTTGTTTAGTAGCATTGAGTCAGTTTGCACCCAAATCTGAGTATAATTCATCTGCCTACATATTCTAAGTGCTTCAACCATTGCCATAGCCTCTGCTACATTATTTGAACCTTCATTAATTTCTCTTGCTACTGCATACTTGACATCACCACCATCATCCCTCAGACAAAATCTGATGGCACTTCTACCTGGATTTCCTCTGCTTGCACCATCACGGTTCACCTTAATCCATCATTCTTCAGAGAATTCCCATATCACTTTCTCATATTTAAGTTTAGGAGTGTACTTCTGCAACATATTGAGCAATGCAGACCACCTATGAGGCACACTCAGTCCAGGTTTCCTCACTGGTGCCAGTGATTGTAAGGTTGTAGATACCTGATATACTACACAACTGATTGAGACTACCTCCCCATATTTCAAATTGTTTCTCCTCTTCCACAATTCCCACAAAATACATGCTGGAAGGGCCTGCAATATTGGCTTAATTCTTGGAATAATTTGAGCAGTCCAGCATTTAGTGATAGCTTGGTGTAGTGTCAAACCTTCTATTGAGATTCCAACTCTTTGAGTGAAGTACTTCCACACTGTTTTTAGCAGCATTCGATGTAAAGAATAGGTGCACTAATGTTTCTTCCCTGGGCTCAACACAACACCAGCATTTAGATGGCATACAATATCCCAATCTTCTCATAAAATCATCCAGAGGCAACCTAGCTTTCCAAACCATCCACATAAAGAATGAAATCTTGAATGGAAATCCCTTTACCCACATCATTATATATGTCAAGCTAGGATTGTCTCTCCTTCTAAAATACTCCCATGCAGACTTGATACTGAAATTACCTCTTGTTTCAAGCATCCAAATGGACATGTCCAGTGTATTATGCATTACTGGAGGTGGGACATTATATATGATATGTTGTGCGAATTCTTCTGGCAGGACCATGTGTAATCTGTCTCCATTCCATGCATAGTTGTCTACCAAATCACTCACATTATAAATGTCCTCATCCACTCCAAACTGTTGAGGTATTAGGAAGTAAAGAGCTCCCAACCCTGTCCAGTTATCTTACAAAAAAAGTGCAGACCCCATTCGTGGCTTCCATAGTATTCGATGTTCAACAATTTCCCTGAATTCAATCATCTTTCTCCATACGTGTGAACCGTCTCTCCAAGGCACAATGACTGCATTTAGTTTCTTGCAGTATTTTTGACTCATAAATGAGCTCCATAATCTTGGTTTTGTTCGAAAGTTCCACCAAAGCTTACAAAAAAATGCCTTGGAGACATCGTGAAGTGACCTGAGACCAATACCTCCCTCTTCAACTGGCATACACAAATTTTCCCATGATGCCCAATGTTTTGAGGTGCCTCCTATATTACTGCTCCAGAAAAACTGCGCAAAAATCTTATGTAATTTGTTGATCACATTACTAGGGGGATTTACATCAGATAATAAGTGAGTT
The DNA here is from genome assembly GCA_005239525.1 of Nicotiana knightiana. NCBI lineage: Eukaryota > Viridiplantae > Streptophyta > Magnoliopsida > Solanales > Solanaceae > Nicotiana > Nicotiana knightiana. Next base: position 18,645 of record ML422779.1, on the reverse strand, counting down.
GGCATGCTCTGTAAAATACTTTTGATCAGTACCATTCTTCCTCCTATGGACAACAATTTTCGTTTCCACGACTGAAGTTTATCCATTATTTTTGTGATCAATCCTTGATAGTAATCAGCTCTTTTCCTTGCGTAGAAAATTGGACAACCTAGATATGTAAATGGGAATTCTTGTCGTGCAATGCTAGTAATTCTTTCCACCTCTCTCACCACCTCATCCTCTACCAAGTGATGCATATATATTGCAGACTTATCTTTGTTCACCAGTTGCCCAGATGCTGCCTCATATGAACTTAAGACACTCATAATTAGTCTTAGTGAGCTTGCATCATAAGAAGAAAATATAATGGTGTCATCTGCGTAGGATAAATGGTTTATTTTTGGACTCCATTTAGGGAGACCAAATCCACAGAATTGCTGTTGTTGATGTAAAGAGTTCAATCCTCGAGATAATGCTTCAGCAGACAAAATGAACAATGTAGGTGACAACGGATCTCCTTGTTTGACTCCCCTCGATGACTTGAAAAATCCATTAGGCTATCCATTCACCAGGATAGAGTACCAGTTATTCCCAATCAAGTCAAAAATCATTCCTATGAAACCTTCTTCAAATCCCAACTTCCTCAACATTTTAGTGAGGAATAACCATGAAATCCTATCATACGCCTTTGCCATATCCAATTTAATTACTACGTTTGGGCCTGCCTTGGTCCTGAGCCTTATATCTGTTATGATTTCCTGTGTTAGCAACACATTTTCTACAATGCTCCATCCCTTAACAAATCCTGCTTGTTCTTCTGAGATCAAACTCGGCAATATCCTCACCATTCTTTTGTGAATTACTCTTGAAAAAATCTTATTCACAAAATTACTCAGACTGATTGGTCTAAAATCTGCAAAAGGATTAACCTCCTTCTTTTTGGGCAACATGACAATGTTTGTGTGTGTAACACATTTAGGCAGCTGTTGTCCACAGAAAAATGCCAGAACCATGTTGTATATGTCTTCTTCGATTATGTCCCAACAAGAATGGAAAAAAACTCCAGTATATCCATTTGGACCTCCTGCTAAATCACCATTCAAACCAAACACTGCCAGTTTAATTTCCTGTTTAGTAGGCATACTCCTAAGCTATTCATTTTGATCTTCATTAACCATGCTGGGCACACAGTTAAGTATATCAAAGTTAGTTGGTACCACAGTTTCACAAAATTGCTCCTTGAAGAAATTGATTGCCTCGACTGCAATCTGCTCCTCATCTTCAATCCAATTCCCAGAACTATCTTTTATTCCTTTTAATTTCAACCTTTTCCTTCTCCCAATTACTTGAGCATGGAAAAATTTGGTATTTCTATCCCCATCTTTGAACCAATTCATGCCAGCTTTTTCTCTCCAGAATTGTTCCTCCAATGCCAAGTATTTGATCATTTCAGCTTGAACTTTCTGCAATCTCTGCCTATTCCTCTGATTAGGAGCAACTTCGACTGTCTTTCATGGACCATCACAACTTCTTCTAAGCTCGAAATTCTCTGAAATATATCCCCATATGCACTCTTGGTCCATCTGGACAAAGCTTTCTTCAGCTTCTTCAACTTAGGGTTGAAGATGACAAAATGATTTGCACAGAAATCAGCTGTCCAATTTTCTTTGACTACCTCCTTGAGTGTATCATGTTTTACCCAGAAATTGAGGAATCTGAATGGCTTCTTGATTGGTGTAGCCTCTATATCGCATTTCAACAACATATGATAGTGGTCAGATCTGACTTTGGATAAATGAGTGACTTCCAATCCTGGAAAAGTCTGCTGCAGTTCACTGTTGCCAAGACACCTATCGAGCCTCTTGAAAATACAATCATCTTCAGACCTTCCATTCCACCAGGTGAAAATGCTCCCCTTAAATCCCAAATCTGTTAACAGGTATTGATGCAATGTCTAAAATCATCCACCTCATTCGGTGACACAGGTAAACCACCAAACTTCTCCTCCTCATCCCAAATGACATTGAAATCACCTCCCACAAGACATGGTAATGACATATCTGAGGCCATAGCATATAGAGAATCCCATAATTCTATTCTTTCAATAGCATCACACTTAGTATACACCAATGTAAGCATAAATTCCACATGTGATTCTGTATGAAATAATTTCAAAGTGAGCTGCTGTACCAGGTTGTATACTATCGTCACCTCAACTACTTCATCAACTAAAGCCCAGATCTTATTTGAAACATTCACTACTGCCTGGGCTAATCCAATTCTCCTTCTGTACCTCTCTACTTTACTAGACTGTTGCTTAGGATCCATGATTCCTATAATTTCAAAATGATGTTGTCTGTGCATTGTTATCAATCTTTCAAAGGCCTGCATAGTATTAACAGACCTTACATTCCATATCAATGCATCCATTAAAGGTTCTGGGATTTTGAGAGTGTTCTCCTCATTTGTACTGCTCCTGTTGGGGCTATTGTTGTATCCTACCCTTGCTTTCTTCTTCCATTGACTGCTGATTTCCTTTTCTCCATATGCCTTGGAGATAAGCACCCTGCCTAGCCACATTGATGAAATTTTGTGCTGATGATTCTTCATCCATGTATTTATTGACATGCTCAACTTAAAAATTATCCTCATCAATTATTACATGGTCTGCCTTCTTCTACATATCTGTTACTGTCTTTTTCCCAGTGTTAGTATCAATTTGTCTCAGGTTTGATGGAGTAGTACTACCCACTGTAAGTATATTAGTACTCTGATCTCTTGATCCTTTTGGTTTACTTTTTGAATTAACTATGCCATCATCTGTTGCCACCTTCCCTACTATCTCATGTCTCTTATTCAATAATACTTTTATTGTCCCCCCAGGATCACCAGGATCATCCTCTTCATACACTATATCATTGTCAGCATTAACTTGTGTCTGAACATGAGGTGCTTTGAGTTGCTCCTCCCTAGGCAATTTTTCTTTATTTTTACCCTTCCCCCTTTGATCCTCCTCTATATTTGTATCACTTCCACCTTCATCTCACTTGTCATCTCATCAGGAATATCTCCTTCCTCAAAGTCAACTTCTGTCTGATCAGCCCAAAGTCTACCACCTTTCCACTTTATCCTCTCGTTGGTTTGGAATTTGACAAAATATTCATCTACGACGTGATCATTATCTTCCTTGTTTCCTAGTTCTGCATCAATTCTAGTGTCCTGAGTTGGAACCTCTTGACATGATGTGTTGGTTGCAACCATGTCGTCATTGAAGGTTCTCTGCACCCACTGTGCAGTAGACTCTTTTTGTTGCTTATCGACCATAATATTCCCATTGTTCCTGATTTGTTCTTGGTTGTTATTTTTATCTGTGATCATATTCACTGTAGGAGCAGTAGAGTTAGCATTAGGGATACCCAAATTAAGATTTTTCCTAGTTGGTACTGAAGTATCCTTCTTCTTTGACTTGTCCCTCCTAGGTGATATAGGTTTAAAAGCTGGTGCTGCAGGATTGAGACTGGATATTTCCTTATGATTCTGCACAGATGGTTCATCAGTGTGTCCATCAACTAAGGCTAGTTGATCATTTGCCTCATTACTTTCCACCTCCAAAATGGCAAACTAATTTGCAGTTTGAACCTGTGGGGGTTACTTCAACATTCTCATTCTGAAGTGGAACAATTTCTTGTCCAGTTTTAGCTACTACTTTAGCATGTTTATCCTTTCCTTTGCCTCTATTATCTCTAACTTCTTTCCATTGAGTACCAACATTGCCAACAAATCTTCCACTCGATAAAATCATTATAGGAGCATTATCTTTCCTTTTTTCATTATTATTTCCATGCGTCAATGTTTCATTGCCTCCAGTCTGCTCAACCACCCTATTTTCCATAAGTTCAGGGTGCAATCTCCAGCACCCTAGCATATCATGGCCCTGAAGCTTACACTCCTTGAAATATTTAGGTAGATAATCATACCTAATATTAATCCACTAAGTCCTTATCTCACCAGTTCGATCAGATTCAATATCCATACGTACTTTTTTAGGATGCTCAGCTAACAGGTCCACTAATACTTTAACAAGAGCACAACTAGGTCGATTCTTGTTCACAGTTTCCATATCCAAGTGTAATGGTGTACCTACTGCTGAAGCTAATGAAAAAGGCTTTCCTTTACAAATAAAGTTGGCAACAGATTTGGGAACGAAATCCAAGCCATGACTTTAGGAGTTTCCTCATCTAATTTAAATTTTGCATCATACAAAAGAGTTCGCAACTAGAATTCCTTCCCAAATTTGTCTTTAACGTAATACACTAATTTCGACGTAAAATCAATGTAGTCTTTCCATAATGTCAGTCTAATCAGAATGCGTCTATCCCTAAGAAAACCAATGTTACACTCACCTTTGATTCCACACTGCATGGGAATAATTCTACGTAATTCTTGAATTTCTGGCCAACTGTATGAAAACTTACATACCACAGCAAACTTCAAACCTTCAAGAATATTCATACGTTCAACTTCTAACTCCATAAACTTCACCATAGGTTGCCCTTGAAGGAAAGTGGCTCGACTCAATGGAATAGGATCAACAGGTAGGGCTCGTTCATGCACATCAGTATTGTTTATCGCTGGCTTCAGTGCTTTCACGTAATCCATGGGTTGGGGAGTGTTGTTTGGATTCATAGAGGATGGATTATGTTGGGGGGTGGATGTGGAGGTGGCCCAGCCACCGGCAAGATTGGCCTTGGCAGTGAAGAAAGAGCCTTCGAGCTGCTGTCGCCTCCTGATCGCCAATCTCCAGAGCTCTCAAGCTCTTGGACGTGTTTTTTTTCTGGGGCATTGAATTTTTTTTTAATAATCCACTAGGCCGGGCCTAGGGCTAGTTTTTATATATAAAGAAAAAACTAAAAAACATATGAAGTTATCTCACTATAAGTGAGATGATAGTGTATGATACTTATTACACATAGCCTACTACCAATATTGGACTTAACTAGTCCAATATTAGGATCACAAGTGGATCTAGAATAATAAATTTTGTATGCACATAGTTGAAATCCAATGCTCCACATATTAAACCAGTGTTTGCACTTCAATGCCTTTGTGTAGCCAACCTTGTTGCATCTACCATTTGTCCTCTTTCCTGGAGTGTGCTGAAGTATGAAGTATGCTGAAGTGTGCTGAAGTAGTCTGCTGAAGTGTGCTGAAGTGTGGTGAAGTGTGCTGAATTGTGCTGAAGTAGTCTGAGTGGTAGTCTGAGTGGTGTGCTGAAGTGGTCTGAGAAGTGTGCTGAAGTGGTCTGAGTAGTGTGCTGAGATGTGCTGAAGTATGCTGAAGTGTGCTGAAGTATGCTGAGGTGTGCTAAAGTGTGCTAAGCTGGGGTTGTATTGTGAGGTCCTAACTAGGACTGCCCAGCCTAGTAACTTCCAGCCTGGAGTGTGCTGAAGTAGTGTGCTGGAGTTTGCTGAAGTGTGTTGAAGTGTGCTGAGGTAGTCTGCTGAAGTGTGCTGGAGTGTGCTGAAGTGTGCTGAGATGTGCTGAAGTGTGATGAAGTAGTCTGCTGAGGAGTGCTGAAGTATGCTGAAGTACGCTGAAGTGAGCTGAAGTGTGCTTAAGTATAGTCTGCCGAAGTTTTCTGAAGTGTGCTGAAGAAGTCTGAGTGATTTGCTGAAGTAGTCTGAGTGGTGTGCTGAAGTGGTCTGAGTAGTGTGCTGAGGTGTGATGAAGTGTGCTGTAGTGTGCTGAGGATTGGTGAAGTATGCTGAAGTAGTCTGAAGACATATTTGTCACCTTTCCTTCCCCAAGGGAGTGAGTACTTAGTACTAATACCACCCATAGGGGTCGTATTGAGTGACAAATATGAGAACTATAGTGTGACCTGCAAAAAAAGAAAACACATGTTAGTAGAAAAAAGGCCACCATGTACTCCTCCCTTAGGATTTGTACAGAGTGAAGGGTTTAGGTTTTAGGGTTTGTCTTCATCCTCAACATTCTTCAAAATGTCATCTAACTTCATGATTTCTTTTTTGAAAGGTTGGACTTTGTTGACGAAGTTGGAACAACCTGTTTTTGTTTGGCAACCCTCATCGGAAGTCGCCTTATGTTTGCATCTTCTCTCACCTTGCCGTCCCAACTATCTTTTCTTGTGTGAGACTTCCTACTTTTTCCGCTATGCATAGGTGATAAATCACCTTTTCTTGCTGCCTTTGCCCGGCATATTGTTCATGTTGATCGTGTATTCGGAGCGTCTTTGATAATCTTTTCGACGTGAGGACTGGAAAAATGCAAGGTAGGTGTATTGGTGCTGTGTGCTTTCTTGGTCGTCAACTCCTCAAGCAAATTATTCTCAAAATCCGCAGTTGGAACTATTTCCTTTGACGTACCTAAATAAAGCTCATTAGCCTTGGCAATTTGCTGCTCTATTACACTACCCGAAGATCTATTTTTTCGATCTTTTACACTTGTGCTACCCTGCACCAGTTGCAATATAGTTGTAGAAGCCTTCTCACCTTGCTCATGTACACTGATCAAAGCATCAAAAGAGTTAGAACATTTGAAGGTTTCTGTTGCCCTTTCTATTTTTTTAAGATCTGAATCCACTTTCTTGCTAGGTGATCGATGTACTGCTGACCAACCCTTAGCCTGTAATTGCTGCACATGTTGAGACTCTGCTTCAACATCTGATCCAATAATAGTAGAAGCATCTAACCAAGTTTCTTGCACAACAGATGTACCAAATTGCGCACCTGCTACTGTTGCATTGTTCTTGATTGCTAGAATATCTGAAGCTAATGCACCATCATACATAATCTGCTGAGATGATTTTTTTCCTAGTTCAACATGTGCAACATCATCTATATTAACAATGTTAGATGCAACTTGATCCACATTTGCATTTAATACAACAGCAGCCTCCAGATTTGATCCTACAGTAGCTGGGATTTTTACAGCTCGATCAACAAAATGTTTCATAGCGGCAGTAGGTTTCAAAGCTTCAGTATTTGCATGCACACCGCCAACTAGATTTTACACATTCATAGCCTTAGAAGTTGTGGCATATGCATACTCTAAGGCCTCAACAGCTACATGTTTGTGTCCCTCATCATTAGTTTTGTAATCTGCTGCATTATTATCTTGTTCACCTGTAGCAATAGTAGGTCGATCACCTCCTGATACTTTCACTATACCATTGCCATTCCCTCGATCTTTCAACACCTATTCCCCTGCTTCTATAGCCATAGCCTAAGACATCCTAGCTAAGGCATGATCTACATGAACAATAGCACCATTCTTTGAGATCCAAGAATTGTTGAGGCCATCAGGGATATTAGCATCCGTTAACATTGCTTTTAGTCCATCTATTGTTGTTGCCTCAATTACACCATATAGTCGTCTCTTTTCATTAAGCTTATGTCTCAAGTCTCCTTGAAACTTTTCCACAATTGTGGAACCGTCAGCTTCTTCAAAATCACCATTCAACTCACTATCTCGAGTCTTTGTCGAGATCGAACGACATGTATTTACATCATGACCTAGATGCTTGCAACATGTGCAATATAGGGGCAGATTATCATAGACAAACTTCTGGACATGCTCGATCACCTTACCACTTTTTTCATCCACAAATTTGATCCTCAAGTTTTGCGGCAAATTACCTAAAAGATCAAGTTCAACCTTGACTCTTGTTGTGCTAGGTATTGATTTCTCTTTAGTTGCTTTATCTATTGCTAATGGTTTACCTGCTGCTGAAGCAATGGACAACAACGAATTCTTTGCAAATAACATAGGAGGCAGGCCAGGAAACGATATCCACACAAAATCTTTGGAGGTCTCCTCTTTAGGATTGAAACTAATGGTCCATGGAAAAATTCGTATCTGTAATTCTTGTCCATTAACTGCTAAGTAGTTAAAAATTTTTGCAGCAGCGAGAACATAGTCATCATGCCTATCAAACCTGATCAAAACATGTCTTCTTGCAAGCCATCTGATGAGGCAGTGGCCTTGAGTTCCAAATTGTTTATGCAGCAATTTTCGAATATCTTGCATATCATATTGATCTTTTGAGAATTTAATCACCAAAGCTTGATGTAATCCTTCCTCCTTGGAATATTGATGCACTTCCTCCATTGTAAATCTGATCGTAGCTTTACCATTGACGAACTCCACCTGTTTTAGTTTGAGTTTTGCCAGAACTTGCCCAGTTTGTTTGTTTTCCAGTAGCGCTGCATATGATGATGTTAAATTGATGTTTTTAATTGTCTCTCCCATAGACCTAGGCTGGGGAGAGAGATGCACGACCATGGCTACCCTAGGAATGCATGAGAGTCGCTAGAGAGAGGATAGAGGATAGAGGATAGAGCAGCATGTTTTTTAGGTTTAGGGTTTTTTTTAGCAAATCCACTAGACAGGGCCTAGGGCTAGTTTTTATATATAAAGAAAACTAAACAACATGTGAAGTTATCTCACTATAAGTGAGATGATAATGTATGATACTTATTACACATAGCCTACTACCAATATTGGACTTAACTAGTCCAGTATTAGTATCACAAATTGATCTAGAATAATAAATTTTGTATGCACATAGTTGAAATCCAATGCTCCACATATTAAACAAGTGTTTGCACTTCAATGCCTTTGTGTAGCTAACCTTGTTGCATCTGCCATTTGTCATCTTTCCTGGAGTGTGCTGAAGTATGAAGTATGAAGTATGCTGAAGTGTGCTGTGTGATGAAGTAGTCTGCTAAAGTGTGATGAAGTAGTCTGCTGAAGTGTGCTGACTTGTCCTAAATTAGTCTGAGTGGTGTGCTGAAGTGGTATGAGAAGTGTGCTGAAGCTTGCTGAAGTGTGCTGAAGTAGTCTGCTGAAGTGTGCTGGAGTGTGCTGAGGTGTGCTCAGATGTGCTGAAGTGTGCTGAAGTAGCCTGCTGAGGAGTGCTGAATTGTGCTGAAGTGTGCTGAATTGTGCTGAAGTGTGCTTAAGTATAGTGTGTTGGAGTGTACTGAAGTGTGCTGAAGAAGTATGAGTGATGTGCTGAAGTAGTCTGAGTGGTGTGCTGAAGTGGTCTGAGTAGTGTGCTGAGGTGTGCTGAAGTGTGCTGTAGTGTGCTGAGGTGTGCTGATGTGTTCTGAGGTTTTCTGAGGTGTGATGAAGTATCCTGAAGACATATTTGTCACCTTTCCTTCCCCAAGGGAGTGAGTAATAGTGTGCTGTTCTTCTTTCTTTGTTTTTTCATACTTATGCATGTCACATTTCCTTCTTCCAGGGAATGAGCACGAAGTGCTAATACCACCCTTGGAAGTCGTAGTAGGTGACAAGGTATGATTACAATATCATTTACTGCAAAAACGAAAACAAGGTTAGTGTAAAAAATGTTCTCCTTGTACCCTTCCCAAAGGATTTGTACATCTTGAACACATGTTATTTCTATAGCCCTGCATCTCCTTGTCACCTTATTTCTAAGTGTTTCAATCTCTCTGTATTTTGGATTATATACTTGCTGTCCTAAAACTCAAAGTTAAACAGACCTCCTTTTTCCACACTGCCCAATTCGATTAAACATTCTGGACAACGGACCCTTGGATGGTACATTATTTAATAAAGAGAAATCAGAGGTATCACCTTCATTGGACAATTGTCTTATGTAGAACTCCACTGTAGCATCAACCATTTGCTCTTGACTTTCAACACATATCCCACTAGCATTTTGTATCCTCTTCAATTGTAGTTTCTTTCTTTTTCCATTCACATGATTATGAAAAAATCTAGTGTTCCTGTCCCCTTCAGCAAACCAATTCATACCAGTCTTTTGCTTACAATATTGCTCCTCAATGCTCAGATATTTGTTCAACTTTGAATGATCCCTTTGTAGAACAATTCTATGTTCAATTGTTGGCTCCTCCTCAAACAACATCTCCTTGACCTTAACTATGTCTTCCAGGATAGCCAACTGCTTGAATATATCTCCAAAAATGTCCCTACTCCACTTTGATAGAGCCGCCTTTACCTTCTTGAGCTTCTGCTTGAACATCAGAAATGGATCACCTATAAAGTCAGCTTCCCAATTCTGTCTCACAACCTCCTTGGAAGTATCATGCTTGGTCAAGAAATTTAGGAATCTGAATGGCTTGCTACAACTGATAGTATGCTCACCACAACTCATCAGCAAAGGAGCATGGTCTGAACCAGTTCTAATAAGAAGTTCCACTTCATTTGTAGGTAACATGATCTGAAAAGGGAAATTCACAAAGATTCTATCCAGCCTCTTGAATATACACTGTGCATTAGACCTCCCATTCCACCCTGTAAATGGACTACCTTTGTATCCTTTTTCAAATAATCCACAAGAGTTAACACAAAAGGCAAAGTCCTCATATTCACAAGGATACACTGGCAGTCCCCCTATCTTCTCATCTTCATGTAACACCACATTAAAATCTCCTCCTACCAACCATGTCAACTCCATATCACTTGCTAAGTAATACAAATGATCCCATAATTCTAGCCTCTCCATTGTTGAACACTTAGCATAGACAAATGTCATCATCATATGCTGTCCAACTCATGATGAAACACTTTCACAGTGAATTGTTGTTCAGTATCCTCCGCCAGTTCCCATTCTACTATTGAATAAAAAAATAACCATATTTGTCCATTAATGTTTGCATAAGCAGTTTCCATATTCAGCCTTCTTCTATATCTATTAATGAATCCTTTCTTTCGAAAAGGTTCCATTAATGAAACAAGGCAAAAGTTATGCTCCCTATTCATATTAATCACTATAGGAAAGGCCTGTTGAGTTTTTACAGACCTTATATTCCAAATGAGTGTCTTAATCATCATTATATAAATAAAGAAGCTGCCCTCCTGGGCATAATCCTTATAGGTTGTTGATGGTCTTTCTGTTGGTTCTTCTTTCCTTTCTTTCCACTTCTAGAAGCTGCCCTAGGAGATACATCCCCTTCCCTCATTACTTCCTTGAAATTTTCTGCCGTGGATTCACCATCTCCATCATCTTCAAATTGTTGTTGTTGTTCAACCAACACACTCTGAATCTCCATTGACATTTCCTTTTGATTTATGAGATCATGCAACACATGATTAGGAGACTTCAATGGCACATTAACTTTTATATGTAGAGGTTCTCCAGTTCAAGATGAACATGCCATAGGCAATGCATCACATTCCCCAGGTCTTATGTCTTGTTCACCTGGTTCATAAGGTGTTAATGCTGCTTCATATTTGTCAGACTTCCTTTCCACATCTCCTTTCTTCTCCTGCATCATTTTAAACTGAAGCTCATACACAGAATCCAGGCTAGGGTTCACTGTATCAAAACTGGCAGAAACTGCCTGAGTTACTGTTCCATTGAGATCCTCCCCCTTCCCATAATCTTTTTGTTGGTTTTTGGACATTGTATCCTTCTCTAGATCCATATGAACATTCCCAGTCTGTTCTTCCATCAATGCATAAACCGGAGCCCCATCAACATAAGCCAAAACTTTCCCAGAAAAACTAGGTTTTATTGTTCCATTGCCTCTCTTATTACTCTGAGACTTTGGAGAAGCTCCACCTTGATTTCCTACTTGTTTTATCAATTATTCATCAAATCCAGTTGAGTTTCTTGATTGTTTGTTCATAGAAATCACCTCATAATAAACCCTAATATTGCTAGGGTTAACTGTAGCTAATTCCATATTGCCAGTTTTTAATTGCTGCTCATTTGCCTCATTATCTCTATCTCCTGTTTGTCATTATAGTACCAATTTGATCCCCCATTACCTCTACCTCATCACTCCCTTTAATTGATCAGAATCTACATGGGATTGGGAAGGAATTTCTTGACACGATTGATTGGTGGTCACATTAAGATGCATGATATCCTCTTTAGTAGTACCAAAAGTTCTATGAACCCACTCAATAGTAGCTTCTTTCATCACCCTTTCCTCAGATAACTAATCATTGCCCTTTATCAAATCCTGGTGAGTAATATGACCAGCTGAATGAATCCCTTTAGGAATAGGATTCTCAAGATTCTTCTTTTCCAAAACCTTTTCAACTGCTTCCTTCTTCACACGCCTTAGATCCTCTTAACTCCCTTCTCCAGTAGGATTTGAATTTCCAGCCACTCTATTCCCAATATCATTAGGATTAGGATTCAACTTTCCATTCTTGATTCCACCTACCTTCTCCTGGACCCTCTTAGACTGCCCTTCCCCTTGATCCTTCTTATTACCATTGTTGTGATCTTCTCCTTTGCCTTATGTAATTTTGCAAAGTGGGATTCAACAGTTCCTCCACCTCAAAAGCATTGAATTTATTCTTAATTGAAATTTCTTCAACTTTGGCCTTACCTTTTCCTTTCTCAGCTTCGTTTCCATTCTTATCTTTAATAATGTATCCTCTATTGTCCCTTTCATACTTGTTCTTTATTGCATGCATTCACTCTTGTTTTGCATTATTAGCAGTAGGCTTACCAACTACTTTTCCACTTGACAAAACTTTAGATAAGTTTGCAGCTGTCCCAGTTGCATCACTCACAACTACAACCCTCTCCTTGCTTTGCTCATTGCCTGCTCCTCCAAAATTGTTGTGCAATTCTGGGTGAATCACCCAGCACTCCTCTTCTTTGTGTCCTTGTTTCTTATATGCCTTGCAATACTTAGGCATGTAATCATACCTTATCTTGATCCATTTAGACTCCTCAGGACCAGTATCATCTGCTTCCTCAATGATCTTTATTCTTTGTGGCAAATTAGCTAGTAGATTGACCTCCACCTTAACCTTTGCACAACTAGTTCGTGTACCATTTTGGGTAGCCAAATCAACATGTAAAGGTCTATCTACTACATTAGCTAAAGAAAATACAAACTCCTTACCAAAGAAATTAGGAGGAAGATCCTGAAATGATATCCAGGCAATTGCAACTGGTGTTTCCACATCTGGTGACCACCATGGACTCCACTTTGTGCATCTCATCTGCCAAAACTCTTCTTGGGCCTTCAAATAGTATGCTAGCTTTGATAGAAGGTGAATATAGTCCTCCATTAATGATAGTCTAATCAAAACATGATTGTCTTCAATCAAACCTATCGAGCATGATCCTTTAAGTTTGCACTAGATTGGAATAGCCTTCCTCAACTCCTGGATCATTGGTTTGCCATATGAAAACTTCCCGAGAACTGCTAGATGTAATCCTTGTTGTATGATTGGTTGTTTAACCTCTGATTTCTTCCATCTAACCATTGGTTCTCCATGTAAAACCTCGACTGGTTTTAGGTTTAGGGTAGTTACGTGCATGGGAGCATTTAATGCTTGTGGCTGGAGCAGATTTGCATAAGTATCGATTGTATTTGGGTTGGTAGATGTTTGAGGGATTGGTTTAGGGTTGTGGAGCGACTGTCCGACTTCCATTAAAGGCTGGGCAGTGGCCGGTGCGGCCATGGAAAAGCTTTCTCTCTCTAGTCGCCTCTCTCTCTAGAGCGTGTTGGGGTTTTCATGGTTTTTTTTTTAGCAAATATACCACTAGACATGCAATCTAGTGGCTAATATGTATAAAAAATCCCAAAAAATAGGGCTCTAAAATTACAAGAAGTCCCAAATAAAATCTAAAATGTACTAAGCTACTAGCAAATTCAAACGCTAATAATCTAAAAATAGAAATACCAACTATTACAACATGCAAAGCTGAAAGATTCAATCTCCTGACAGTGTAAGTGAATCAAAAGACCAATAGCAAATACCAAGTAGCACCTCTAAAGCTCTCACCAGGCGCTTTAGAGGAATACCAAGTAGCACCTCTAAAGCTCTCACCAGGCGCCAGGGTATGCATTCCAAAGGCAAATGTGGACTCCAAACAACTACACCAATCGCTTGATCTAATGAGCTCTAATCCATCAAAATCATCTTTCTTAGTATGGCTTGTTCTGCACATTCTCATCACACCCCCAAGTTGAGCATGAAACCATGCTAATACCACTGGGAAGTGCAATACCAATGTCCAGAAACTTATAAGCTCAAGATCAGCTAGATTTTTCATATTTGGACTTCTCATCACAGGTTCATGTTGCACCATCCATAAGCTGCTTCTCCTATAACTCCTCTGCACTATCAAGATACTTCCAATGTACCCTAATAGCACACAATTTAAAACAAACCCAATATGTAGTTTGCTAAAGAATTCTGCTGAAGTATGTTGAATTTATCTACTGCAGTGTGCTGAAGTATGCTGAAGTGTGCTGCATTGTGCTGAAGTAATCTACGGAAGTGTGCTGAAGTGTGATGACTTATGCTGAAGTAGTCTGAGTGGTGTGCTGAAGTGGTCTGAGTATTGTGCTAAAGTAGTCTGCTGAAGTGTGCTGAAGTAGTCTGTGAAAGTGTGGTGAAGTGTGTTGAATTATGCTGAAGTAGTCTGAGTGGTGTGCTGAAGTGGTCTGAGTAGTGTGCTGAAGTGTCCTGGGTAGTGTGCTGAGGTGCCAGAACTATTGATGCATGGCCTCTTATGAACATTGGTATCACACCCTGAGTTTGAGCATGAAACCATGCTGATACCACTGGGAAGTGCAATACCAATGTCCAGAGACTTACCAAGTTCAGACATTTTTCCACATTTGAGCTTCCCATAACAGTGTAATGATGCAACATCCATAACATGCTTCTCATATAACTCTTGTGAACTATCAAGATACTGCCAGAATGAGCATGTAACCATGCTAATACCACTGACATGTACCCTAATAACACACAATGCAAGATAAACCAAAAGAGATAAGCAGGTAGGTGCATAAACAATTCGTATGATACCATTAATCTGGTGCTCTCCTCTTTCCTATTCTGACCCTAACATTAAGAATTTGGGATTTGTCTAGATTGATTAAACTCCTCCATGCACAAGGCAGTTCAGAAATTGAGTGAAATTAAGATGTACCTGCAAAAGAAAAACAATGTTAGCTATAAAATCTGCCACTGAGTTTCCTTCTCTGAACACATGCTGGAAGATCACATTGAAGTTGTCCTTCATCTCCTTGATCCTCTTCACATCCTGAACAATAGCCCATGGAGGATCCCATTCCCCTTCAATCACCTTCTTCATCACCAATGAATCTGTCTCCAAGATGAGGGGGTGAAGGTTATGTTCTACACAATGTTCCAGCCCTTGAACAATGGCCTTAGCTTCTGCTACTACATTTGTTGTCTCCCCCAGGTCGACCGCCCTTGCATAAACTAGATCCCCTTCATCATTCCTCACACAGTATCCTAGTGAGCTAGGACCTAGATTACCCCTTGATGCCCCATCTGTATTGCATTTGTACCACCCTTGGAAAGGAATCTGCCATGTGACTCTCCTTGTAATTATAACATGCTTGTATCTTTTAACGTATTGTATCATATCTGGCATAACAAAGGAATATTAGGTAACCAACCATACCTCACCCTTGCCAAGTAATGTAATGTTCTATTTATTTCATGGATCACCCTATGTGTAGAAATTGAACCTCCATGTTTTCCTACATTTCTCTTCTTCCAAAGTTCCCAAGTAATAATAGCTGGAGCAGCTTGAAACAATGGCTTTAGTTTAGGACAACACTGTGCATTCCACCAGTGTCTGATGACTTTCTTCAACTGCACCAATGGTACTGTGATTCCTGCAACTCCCATAAATAAATTCCACACTTTAGAGGTAGTAACACTAGTGAGGAATATGTGCTTAATGGTTTCCTCTTGTGGCTGTTGACAACACCAACATTTAGACAGCACAATCTGCCCTTGTCTTCTCCAAGTGTCATCAGTAGCAATTTTCCCCCTCCACAATCTCCTTAAGAAAAAAGAATCCTTAAATGGTAATCCTTTTATCCACACATGCTTGAATTCATTTTGAGGATTAGAATCTATGTCTTAGAAACTGCCAAGCACTACTCACACTGAACTTACTCGATGGGGTTGGCATCCGGTATGGGTTGTCCCATTGTTCCTCGCATCCCTCATAATGTACATTGGACTTTACATGTTCACCAATTTCCTCAGTAAAGTTTTGCTCCAGTAGCTCCTCATTTCATGTTCCTTCCTGAGTTAATTCTGATACATCTTGAAGATCTTTATTGATATGAAAATCTTCTGGAAGTACATGATATAGTGCTCCCAAACCTGTCCAATTTTCATGCCATATGTTTGTTGTTCCACTATTCAACTTCCATAGAACCTCATGCTCCACATTCTCCCTAGCATTCAGCATTTTCCTCCAAACATGGGATCCTTCTCTAAACTGGACTACTGTAGGCAGCTCCTTCTTACAATATTTGTTCCACATGAAGTTGGACCATAGTGACTTTGTAGTTCTAAACCTCTACCAAAGCTTAGCAAACAATGCCTTAGAGACATCATGTAAGGATCTGAAACCCAATCCCCCTTCTTCTTTAGGTAGACATAGGTTTTGCCAAGAAGCCCAGTGCCTGCTTCTTCCCTCCTCCTTTGTGCACCGGAGAAATCTTGCAGACAACTTATGGAGATGTTCTAAAATTTTCTTTGGAGGGTCCAAAACTGAGAGCATATGAACTGGTATGCTTTGCAATACACTAGAAATAAGTGTTGCTTTACCCCCAAATTATAACAACTTGCCTTTCAATGAGTGCATCTTATCTTTCACCTTCTTGATAAGATCATCATAGTATTCCTTTCTCCTTCTAGTATAGAAAATAGGGCATCCAAGGTATGTGAAAGGGAATTTGCCTCGTGTGAAACTAGTAATATCCCCAACTGCTTAAGAAATTCCATGACCCACCCTAGCTTGCATGTAGTAGGAACTCTTAGCTTTGTTTATCATCTGACCAGACACTTTCTCATATTCTCCCAACAGTGTCATTATTTTGCTCAAATATGAAGGATGGGCAGATGCAAATATAATAGTATCATCAGCATAAGCTAGATGATTCAAAGGATCTGACCATTTAGGCATTCCAAACCCCACAAAGGATTTATCCTCAAACAGTTTGTTCAAGGATCTTGATAACACCTCAGGTGACAATATGAACAAGGCTGGAGACAAGTGATCACCTTATTTCACACCTCTAGTAGACTTGAAAAATCCTAACACTTGTCCATTCACCAATACAAAATACTAATTGTTTGACACCAGATTCCAAACCATGTTAATGAAATGTTCTGAGAATCCCATCCTTCTCAACACATGAAGCAAATATTTCCATAAGACCCTGTCATAAGCCTTCGCCATATCCAACTTAATTACCACATTAGCTGGCTTACCCCTTAGCCTTATATCTGTCACTATCTCTTATGTCAATAGGTTGTTTTCAAATATACTCCTACCTTCACAAATCCTGATTGATTAAGAGATATCAGTGATGGCAGAAACTTCTCCGACCTGTCATGTAGAACCCTAGACATCACCTTGTTAACAAAATTGCTCAAACTAATAGGTCTTAAGTCAGAAAAAGTCTCCACCCTAAGCTTCTTTGGCAATAGAACTAGATTAGTGTGTGTTATGGATTTTGGTAGTGTTGTTCCCCCATAAAAATGCAGAACCATATTGTGTATGTCTCTACCAACAATATCCCAACAAGATTGATAGAATAAACCAGTGAATCCATCAGGACCACTAGCACTATCCCCACTAAGTTCAAATACAACCTCATTCACTTCTTCAACTGTTGGCAACCTACTTAACTCCATATTCTGCTCCAATGTAACCATGGATGGCACATTATTTAATAAAGAGAAATCAGAGGTATCACCTTCATTGGAGAATTGTCTTCTATAGAACTCCACTGCAGCATCAACCATTTGCTCTTGACTTTCAACCCATATCTCACTAGCATTTTGTATCCTCTTCAATTGCAGTTTCTTTCTTTTTCCATTCACATGATTGTGAAAAAATCTAGTGTTCCTTTCCCCTTCAGCAAACCAGTTCATACCAGCCTTTTGCTTCCAATATTGCTCCTCAATGCTCAGATGTTTCTTCTACTCTGATTGAGCCCTTTGTAGAACAATTCTATGTTCAATAGTTGGCTCCTCCTCAAACATCATCTCCTTGACCTTAACTATGTCTTCCAGGATAGCTAACTACTTGAATATATCTCCAAAAGTGACCCTTCTCCACTTTGATAGAGCCGCCTTTACCTTCTTGAGCTTCTGCTTGAACATCAGAAATGGATCACCTATAAAGTCAGCTTCCCAATTCTGTCTCACCACCTCCTTGAAAGTATCATGCTTGGTCCAGAAATTTAGGAATCTGAATGGCTTGATACGACTGACAGTCTGCTCACCACAACTCATCAGCAAAGGAGCATGGTATGAACCAGTTCTAATAAGATGTTCCACTTCAATAGTAGGTAACATATTCTGAAAAGGGAAATTCTCAAAGATTTTATCCAGCCTCTTGAATATACATTGTGCATTAGACCTCCCATTCCACCATGTAAATGGACTCCCTTTATACCCTTGTTCAAAGAATCCACAAGAGTTAACACAAAAGGCAAAGTCCTCATATTCAGGAGGATACATGGGGACTCCCCCTATCTTCTCATTTTCATGCAACACCACATTAAAATCTCCTCCTACCAACCATGGCAACTCCATATCACTTGCTAAGTGTGAACAACTATTTTTTGACCACACCCAAATTCTATACTATTTTGCTATAAATATTAA
>ML422777.1:22339-46148 GCA_005239525.1 Nicotiana knightiana | reverse complement strand
TTTTTAGTGAAAGATTACTCTAACTTACTTCCCTTTACTAGGTTATGGTAAGTTAATCACATGCATGGCCTATTTCTAACCCCACATTACATTTTTGATCTCATAATCTCACATATAAAATATTAGAAGTAGGACTTACCCGGAAGATAGTGAGCTAGAGATTAGCAAGCTTGATTCTTGAGGATTTGTGCAAGATTGATGATTAGGAGGCTAGGTTCCCTCTTTCTCTCTCTAAAGTGGTCTCACCTCTCTCTAGATTTAGTGTAAAAATAGTCCAAAATGAAGCCCCAAATCTTATTTATCAAAGTGGGTTCGGATATGAAAAGTTTCAAAAATGACCCCTGAAGTCAATTATGCTATAACATAATCGACAGCATAATCAACTATGCTATAGCATAATCAACATTTGTCAGCATTCTTGCAGCATAATCATTATGCTATAGCATAATCGACAGCATAATAAACTATGTTATAGCATAATCAACATGCAACAGCATAATGGTTTTGCCTGATTCTGCCACATTATGCGACACAAATGCGGTACGCATAGCCGTTCGCGATCGCAAAAATGGTCGCAAATCCAGCCTTTGGTAAATTGCTCATAAATTTGTGTAGGAATGTCCAAATGACGAACGGTTTGAAGAGTTGGAAACTAGACTCGAAGAACTTTCATCTGATAGGTTATTCATCACATAATACCTTATATATCATTAGATATGCTCGTTCAAAGTTTGGACTGGTGCAAATACCTTTGAAATTTTAGCTTGTTATGTTTTCCCATTTGGCTTAGACTTAGGCTTCCCCTTGGACCTCACATCACTTATTATATGACTCATACACTTATTCACCACACCTAATTCATTTACATCATATTTAAAGCACATATAATATTTAATTAGTCTACCTGGCACCCCGAAATCCTATATTGCTTAGCAAAATTTTCCGGGGCCTTACAGAATTGCACCTTATTTAGGATTCACCTATTATATAAAGGGGTATCACATTCATTTGTAAAAAAAAAAA
Organism: Nicotiana knightiana; assembly: GCA_005239525.1. Classification (NCBI taxonomy): domain Eukaryota; kingdom Viridiplantae; phylum Streptophyta; class Magnoliopsida; order Solanales; family Solanaceae; genus Nicotiana; species Nicotiana knightiana. The sequence continues at coordinate 45,125 of ML422777.1, read as the reverse complement.
AAATCATATTTCACTGATAAAGAATACGTACGCAGCTCTCTGTTTCACTTATTATTGATTACTGTTCCATATTGTTTATTTCATTCTTTACTGTTCCTATCATCCAACCTCGAGACCATCTCGAATCGAGGTTGGAAGCATTGTTATAATACTAGTTTGATTTATTTTTTTGTTCAATTTATTTATTTAATTTATTGTTTATCAATTGGTATTGAATTAAATCACGTATTTATGAAATCACAATATAAACTTAATTGTTACTCTAATTTTAAGGTAAACAGGCCTGTATAAAGTAAGATCCATATCCACGTGAAAGTATGAGTCATTCAGTTGCAGCTTCGTTCGTCCTTATGTATGCCAGAATTCAGCTATTTATTTACTCCTCTTATAGTTGCTAATTTTGTAGCCAAAATTTGAAAAACCGCAGTAACCCAATATATAAAGTCATTCACGAATTTAAAAATCAAATAAATTAGCAAAAAAGTAAAAGTCGCTAGTGGCCAGCTCCAATGATGCTCAAACAATGCGAAAAAGTAGAGGTGTATAACGGAAATGGACAAATCACATTATACCGATAATTCGAATAAAATTAAAAAAAATCCGATTATGATTCGATTTGATTTGGTTTGAGATTGAAAAAAAATAGTCATAATTAGTTTGGTTTAGTTTTATCTTAAAAAAAGTCAAATCGCAACCAAACCAACCCGACATTACATATATCGAAGTCTTAAATATATATGATACATAAAAAAATTTATTGTAGTATAATTTATAAATATTTCTTAAACTTTTCATAGTTTTACTCTTGACGTATTATTTTAAGCTTGGACTTATAATTTTTGAATGCACCAATAAGTTTTTTACTCCATAAATATAATAGTAACTCAAATAAAGTTCAAATCAAAATCAAATCAATATTAGTGTTAATAAATGACACTCAATTCAATTCTATTAGGAATGACCATAGTGTTGGATATCTATTTTTTATTTTTCCATCGTTTAGATAAAATGCATAAAAATTTTTAGTGTTTAGTCATATAAATAATAGTACTTATTAGTCGTATTTATTTTATCACTTTGTAATTTTAGATTATGTTCATTTTTATTATGACTTAATAATAATATTTTATGCGATTTATTTCCTTTATTATCGAATATTTTAGTATCATTTCATGAATCGTCTCATATTTTATGTTATTTTCTTGTAAAACACCTTATTTAGTTTTGTCTTACTTGGAATAAAGAAATATTTGGAGCACAAATTCTATATTTTGTGCTATGAAGACTTTGTGGAGAAAAAATCCGATAAACCTGAAAATCCGAAACTAAAAAATCCGACTTTTATTGGTTTGGTCTTTAAATTTAATGACCCGATATAATAATTGATTAGGTTTGGTAATTAAAAAACTTGAACCAACCCGACCTATGTACCCCCAACGAAAAACATCGAGTTGACAGTAATTATACAAAATAGTTGTTATGTCATGATTAGGGATGTTCAAACCGAACCGGAAAATCGCACCAAACCGAAAAATCAAACCAAACCGATTAAAAACACGACTAAGTTTGGTATTGAATAAATAAAATCGAACCAAATCGATATATAAATATATAATTTTTTATACATTTTTATACTTTATATTGAATTTTCTTTAAAAAAATGTAGAAATATTTGGAATCCTCTCCTATGTTAACCTTGAAAGCGTACATTGACGAAAAATTATTGATAGACGACTAAGAAAATAACAATCATGAGTTATTAACAAAATTCTCCCTTTCAAATATTTCAATAGATCATATGTTTGTCAATTTTTTTAATATTTACTAAATATATATTCACTTATCAAAAGTTTATCTATAACTTTAACAAAGTTATATTCGAATAATATTCATGTAACAGAAAAACCCGAAAATCTAAAAACCCGACAAAACCAAATCAATTCAAACCGATAGTGGATTTGATTTAATTTTAATAAAAACCTAACCAATCCGATCCATGTAGACCTCTAGTCATGATTTAATTTCGAATGAATCATGATAATCACTTAGCAATTTATCTACTACTTACTAAGTGAATCTTTAAGTCATATTCAAGTAATATAATATGCATATAATCTAGTCATACCAACTGTTATATGAAGTAATATATAAAGTAAACATAGCACGAGCCAACCACATCTCCATAAATCACAGAGTATATGGCATTATTCGGGAAGAAATTTAAAAAGAGACAGATTTACAAGCGCTCATTCAAAAATAGTCACAGTTTCAAAAGTAATTGAAATTTAATCATTTTTTATGTAAAGATAAATCTGAATGAAAATAGTGTTCAAAATCCGAAAAAAACTTCAGCATAATATACTGGAGTTCCAGTATAATATACCGTTCCAGCATAATATGCTAGAAGTTCATACACATGTGCTCCAATCTCCGGTATATTATGCTAGAACTTTTCGCGTGTTGGAGTTCCAACATAATATGCTGGAAGTTCATACACATGTGCACCGATCTCCAATATATTATGCTGGAACTTTTCGTGCTGCAGCAAACTAGAGGTTATTTTTCAATGACTTTACAAATGCTGGCTATTTTTGAATGACCAGTCCAAAAACTGACAAGCTCGTGCTATTTTTACCGTAATCTGAGTACATAATCTAAGTGTCTACGCAACCCAAATTAAATATCACGTTATCCTAATTCTTGCAGGCATTTTGTACATGCAGTGACGGAGACACTTAATGCTAAGAAGTGTCAAATTAATACTCCTTCATCGGATAATTACCTTGTTTAGGTCAGCTTAAAATAGTATACAATATGTTGATTTCTCTTATTTTCTTCTTGTATTTATTTTCTTCTTATATTTTAATATCCTTTAATAAAATTTCTTGCTTAATCCGTAAATTTAGTGGTCAACCTCAACCATCTACCTTTATGTCTCAAAAAACGGAGGCATAACGTTTCAGATGACATACCTCGCCTAGGCCTACCGGCCCTACCCACATTTATATGTTTTCTTTTTCTTAGGTGTTGCCAATAAAATAAAAATAAAAAAATGGGTGAATGACACAGTTACTCACAAAAATAAAACTATTTACCCTTACTTACTCATTTGTTTTTCTACCGATTAAATTAATTACATTTTCTATCCATAGTAGTTTTTGTTGGGAATTTTCTCTTTTTTCTCCAATTCTTTTTTTATTTCTATACTTCTTTTCCTTTTTACTCTTTTTCTCCTTTTCTTTTTTCTCGTTTTCTTCTTATTTTTTTCCTTTTTTTCTCTTTTTCTATTCATTTATTTTTTCCCAAATCGTATTATTATTTTTACCATAACTTATTTCACACTTAATTTTTACTCCTTTTTTTTCTTCTTTATTTATTGTTCCTTTTCTAATTTTATTTAACTCCTTTTTTTATATTCTTTTTCTCTTCGTTATCTAATTTCATTTACTGTTTTCACTATTTTTTATTATTATTATTTTTATACAATAAGAAAAATAACTGATATAGTAAATATTTGTTCATCTTTTTTAATATAACTAATATAATATACCTTTCATATTTTTCTCATTTTTTAATTCAATTATTAAACTGAAATAATATGAGTTGTCACTTGATCTAATTTACTGAATATCACACTGACTACTGCTGAGCACCATAAATTACATAATCATATTTTAAGAATCAACATGTGATTGTCATGCAAACCTTGATCTCACTCCCTATAAATATGAGTACACACTCTATCATTAGCAGTAACACAATCAGTTATGGAGTAAGAAAACACAATCTACAACCACCAAATCTCTCTATATACTAGTTAGGTAGAAATAATAATAAATTATTAAAAAAGACAATAAAAGTATAAGTAGCAAAAAAGACTTTTAGTACCATATGATACCAATATGGTATACATGTATACCAACATAGTATATGATTGCTATAGAATGTTGCTACAACTATCTGCGACTATACTACTGTACCAAAACATTAAAGGATGCAATAAAAGTATGAGAAAATTACGTGCTCACATTGCAAGCTAAATATCCGCGAAGCAACTTGCTCTATACTAACAGGGTATATAGTTGTATGGGGTCGTTCCAACAATTGTATAACTATAAAAACTATTACATAATACACATGATCTATGTCCATCGGCACAAAAAAAATTTCAGTGCTGCAAATCATGTTCATATAAATAATTCCAGAATAGAATTCACTTAAAAATACAGCTAAAACAACAAAAAAAATGTTCAAACTATCATATGATACCAATATGGCATATAACTATACCAACATGGTATATATTTTTACTGATTAATTTTCGGCAACTATATGACTATACTATTATTACATAATACACATGCATAAAGAGAAAATAAGAAAATAGTGTACCACATATTAATATAATAAAGTATTTCAAGATATTGTACTATATTAATATTATATAAAACAAACGCATAAAGAAAAAATTAAAATAATTACATAATACATATGCATAGAGGAAAATTAAAAAAATTCAAGATATTGTACTATTCCTTTATTAAAGAAAAATCAAATGGTGAACCTATTAAATGTAGCTAATACAACCAAAAAATGTTCCAACTAACATATGATACCAGTATAGTATATTGGTATACCAACAGAGTATACAATTGTATGCAAAAAGTAAAAAAAAAAAAGAATTAACAATTATTAAACTGAAATAATATCAGTTGTCACATAATCTAATTAACTCATTTTGTGTGTCATCAATTATACTAAAATTTAAATATTTTATAATAATATACTATATACCATTTTGAAATGGAGAACAAATTAATAAAAAATATTCAATAAACACGTAAATCCTATTATGAAATGAGAAAGATAGAAGAAAAATATTTATCTATATTTGAGAAGTCAATAAAAGAGAAAATAGGTTGAAGTAATTAATGGGGTTTCACGTGATCTGGAATTAAAAAGAAAAGAATTTTGAAAATAAATAGTGAGGTAAATACATTAGATTGCATAGGCACCTATTGTAAGACAAATTATAATGAGATAATTACAATTTCCTGAATAGGCATTTAGAGTAGATTTGCCTAAAAAAAATGGCAATCTAATGCAAGAGCGGCCGTGTATGATTATGATTAGCTTCTTTAGTTTATTAAATTTTATTTTTTCTAAGAACTTGAGATTGTGCACTCATGGCCAGTTAATCATAGCGGTAGTGGCACAAATATGTAAGAGTATCATTAAGGAGGTCATCAAATCTTTGACCTTCGTGAGATCATAGCCCCACTCTTCCCGTATAAAAAGACATATTTTCATATTTAAAAATTTTAAAATTTTCATTTATCCAATTTATTTTTACAGAGAAGTTTTTATATCCAGACAAATAGTATGGCTTCACAAAGCTTTTACCATTAAGTTTTTAGGTCTTTTCTTTTATCTTAAATTTTATATTAAGTCAAACTACACCATCTAAATTGAAATTGAACGGAGGAAGTATTTTTTACTTTCAATCTCTTAATAATGATTTCGTTAACTAAGTAACTTAAATTAGTACTTGACCTAATTCATATATACTCCATGTTTTATAATGAAAAGTTGAATTTATTTTGTTGAGTAATACATGAACCAAAACTGGAAAATTACTTTAACTAATTAAAGGAATAAGAAACTGGGAAATTACTTAAACTAATTAAAGGACTAGGATCGTTGTTTTTCCTTTCATCTAACTCGATGATTTAGAGTTTCAAAATATGTCAATGAAAGATAATTAGGGTCAAAGTTTTTTTGCATCCAAACTTTTTGGTTAAATTTGGGCAACTTATCAAACTTCTTCTACGGAAAGCAAAACGCTAATGATATTGACATCATCATTTAATTAATTTAGACTTCATCGTATAAAAGTGCCAATTACACCTAATATTAGAGATATAGCTCAATTAAAGTAGACAAATGACACCGCTTTCTGAAATAAATAAAATTTCGAGAAGTTGGAGGTTATAGGCATGTAAATTTTATTGGAATTAAATCTGTAAAATAATTTGGACTATATTTTAAATTCAAGTTATATTAGTTCAATAAAGTTGGATTAATTATAAGTCCAATATATATATGAATTAAATAAATAAGTCTTAATCCATTGGGCTAGCTCATTTAATTGGGCTAAAGTGATGAGTCCATTTCATTAATCCCAAGATGACATCTTCCTAGAGGGCCCATTTTAGTGTCACGTATCAAATGACGTGGCACGCCAAGTCAAATGGAAGAGCAAATAGGATTATGTCACGTGTCAAAATAACAAGGCATGCCAAGTCATATTAAAAGGCCAATGAATTCGCGTCATGTGTGCAAGTGACATGTTCTGGCCAATCAAATACGACCTTGTCACACATTAATTTGATTGGTCGGAAAGAGTTTTTCTTATCATAACTCTTCCTTCCCACAACTATAAATAGGGGTCTTCATAAACCGGAAAAAACACCAAAAGTTATAACAAGAATCAAGAAAAAGCTCGTGGATCAAACACTACAAATTCCTCCGCAAGTTTCAATTTTCAAGCAATCAAGTTCAAGTTCAAGCTTAAGCTCAAGAACAAAGAATAAATCAAGTTCAAGCTCAAGAACGAAGAACGAAGAACAAATCAAGTTCAAGTTCAAGTTCAAGTAATCAAGCTCAAGCTCAAGAACGAAGAACAAATCAAGATTCAAGGAGTACAAGTTCAAATAAAAGTTCGTGCTAGTTGAATTCAAGATTATTATTCGTGACAACAACTACATATGGGCCCTTGAATTTTTTTAATATTGAAAAGAAGAATCAAAGGATTCATAGAGATTATACACTCAAATTATTTAAAATCAAATACTAAGATTGTTACGATCGATCTTAATTTTATTTTCTCGATACAATTTATCATCTACAGACGTCATGACTTAATTGAATGGTGCTCTGGAGAGTACACGCAATATCCCAGCTTTATTACAAAATATACCAAGTACTATTAGATATCTATAGTGAAGAAATGAGATAACTATAAGAATGCATTTTAAGAGGAGAAAATGACAAATGGGAAAAGGTGCAGTGGGAAAATCTCCCAAGTTTCAAGTTCCAAACAAACAGGAGCTAGCTTCCAACGACGAGTTTGCTTTTAGTGCGAGATTTATGCAATAGATAGAATAGGGAAATATAAAATTTTGGAAGACGACACTGCTTGTGACCAAGACGCTCTCATGATTCATGAAGTGTGACATCTAATTTTCTGGACATCTTCAGTTCTAAAAGAGACAAGCTCATATTATGCTATATACAACTCACTTGCGTGAGCGTACCAGAATTTTGATAACATAGCCTCAAATATTAACTACTGCCGCTAGGTAGGAATAAATTAAACTTCTCTTATCTCTTACCAATATATATATTGTTTACCTCGAAAATAATGATAACAATAATATTTGATTTGTAGTTTTAAAAATATGTAATTTATTCTAATACTAGTAAATAGACAAAAAATATTAAGTATGAATGAGAAGAAATGATGAACCAAACCAGTATTGTCAAAGGAATAGGGACCTCGAGTTCGATAGCCTCGGGGGTCTCGAAGTGAGTTAAGAGCAATAAAGTATGAGCAATGAATTAAGAGCAATAAAGCTGAAGAACAATTGTTGAGCACAGTAAACGAGAAAAGCAGAATAGAATGTTCTATTGCAGTGAATATGATGATCTTTTTACAAATGATTGATGTCCCCTTTATATAGGAATGGAAAGCCCTAATATGGTACATTTCTAATTATGACAAAGAATTTTATTGGTACAGTTGTATAACAACCTAGTATGGACTTGTACTAACCCGTACAAATCGTATCCCACAATTTACGTCCTGATCCACATGTCCTTGAGAGATTCTCGTTTTTCCTTGAGTGTCATCGAAATCGTACTGTCTCGAGGTAGACCGTATCAGGCCCTCGATTTGCTTCCCGAGGTGCGCACATCCCGGCCAGACTTGATTCTTACTCGGGTTTCCCGAACTCGAGCTCGAGGCATGATTAAGCCTTCGAAATCGAGCTCCCCGATTTCAACCGTATACAGATTGTCCCCGCATTTCTTAGAATGAAATGACAAGAAACGATTTGATCTTTAAATCTTCGATGCCCTACTCATGACGTCAGACTCGTGAGGTCAGTGAATAGTGTGACTAAAAGGTCGTGCAAGGGTCACGTATGCACATCTTTCGAGAAGTCATTAATTAAAAGCGGCTTTTGGCCAGCCGTTTGGCTTCCCCAACACGCACAAATGGCCTCTATAAATACTTCAACCCATTTCATTTGCTGACTTTACTCTCTTCAACATACTCAAAGCCTACTACTCTCTTATTTCCTCTGTGATTATACCTTTCTTGTGTTCATTTTGCCATCAGCTTTCACTTTTTTCTTCTGAATTTATAGTAACAATGTCGAACACTTCCAAGACAGTCTCACAAAAAGAGAAGGCTTCTTCGTCTTCTCACGTATCTAAGAGCAAAACGGCGGTACCTCCTCATAATGAAGAGTGCACCCCCGGGCCGTGATACGTCTTCCGATTTCAAAGGTGACAGACCTGCTTCGATCCCGGGTCGATGCGAGCCTATGCCTCGGTATATCAGCTTGATAACCGAACTCAAACAAGTAAAAGCAGATTGTCGTTGGGCAGATACGGTGAACGTGGAGATCCCTTCACCCGAAGAAGATATCACCACTTTCAAAGCAGGGTACCAAAGTGCGTACCTACTTATTCACCTTAGGACCCGCAGGTCCTTCTCTTCCCCACCTAGACCTAGTGATTCTCGACTTTTGTCGACAATACCAAGTGACGTTAGGCCAGATCTACCCTTCTTTTTGGCGAATTGTTCACTTGATTAGATATTTCTCGAGCAAGGTCGAGGGGATGTCTTTTACCCTCGACCATCTGATCAGGATATACATCCCTCGTCTCTATCGAGGTGGCCTGACAAAATTGCAACGTCAGTCCTAGAAGTCTTTCTTCTCCAGCATCGACGAAGATAAATACCAAGGGTGGATGAGCCGCTTCGTCCGAGTCAGGACCTCCGACCTGATTCCTGTTGAAAAGATGTCATTCCCAGAGGAATGGAATATGAAGCGTAAATACCGACTTGTCGAGTGTGTTTCATTACTTTGACGTTCCCATATTCTTTCGAACTAACTCTTTTTTTGATGGTATAACGTCACTTGGTATCCAGGTGCGGTTGCGGACCTCCCGGGCTGGGTTCGACAACTGGCTTCCACTTCCTCATACGCCAAGCGCGTTTGGCGCGATTTGGCCAAAGTCCGCTGGGAGGCCAAAAACCACGGTGAGTTTTCATCATTTGCCTATCCAAATCCCTTAGAGAAATACTCTTTAGCAAAATATCTAACTTTGTATTTGTGCAGGCCTTGGGGACGCTGTTTCAATGAGGTCGCCCCCACCTGGGGAGGAAGAAACCCCAAAACCCGCCAAAGATAAGAAGAGGAAGAAAGAGTAGCCGACGAACTCCCCGAAGCCGAAGAAAACCAAGGTTCGAAAGCCTAAGGTCGATACAGTGGCCTTATCTCCGAAAAATGTAGAACGTCTTCGTGCTGAGGGAGAAGAGAAAGAAGATGCTGAGGGCGAAGATGATGACCACCCGTTAGTGATTCGGAGAAGAAGAAACACTGATGCTTCAAAGGCTGCTGAACCGAAGGCTACTGTTGTGGTCCAGTCTCAAGCCGAGGAGTCCCGTGAAGGGAGCTCGAGCAAAGTCCTCGAGCCAACCAGTGACAAGGAAACACCTTACATCATAAGGCACTTGATCTATGAAGTCGAAGACCCCAACTATGAGGTGCCTTGAAGGCGAGAGAATGCCCCTATTGAATTATTCGGGGTGATTGATGTCGATGACTCTCCGCGAGGCCCGTTGTTCTTAGCGTGGCAGATACGGGATGCCCAAGATATGAAGACTCCCGATGTGGGAACATCCCACGGGGAGGACGACATATTCAGAGAATGCTTTTCCGGAATCGAAGAGGGCCCCGACCTTGACGCCTCGTTCATCTTCGAAGAGGCTGAGAAGCTTCGAAAACAGGTAAACTTTGCCTTAACAATTATAATTAGATTTTGGTGTTTTCCTTTCTGACTCCCTTTCTTCGTGATAAGGCCGTGATGCTCTATGAACAAGCTTTCTCCAAGTCTCAGGATGAGCTTGCCTGTTGTGAAGATGAGCTCAGGAAGCTCATGCCAGAGATGGACGAACTCAAGGCTCTCTATGCCAAAAGAGAGGGGGAACTCAATAATTTTCGAGCAAGTTCGGAGGAGGCTTCCTAAGAGCGGGTCAAGCTCGTTGAACAGGTAACATAGCCTTTGTGGGTTTACTTTGTATCTTCCTTGATTCAGTGCCTAACACTTTAATTTTGCAGCTTCATCAGAGGGCTGATCTGGTGGAACAACTTCGGGAGGATCGTAAGAACAAAGAGGCTGAGGCCTCCGAGAAGGATACTCTTAGAAAATAATTAGCTTTAATCGAGCACCAGCTTCGGAGTGAAAAAGAAGAGAGTCGTAAGTTAAAGGAGCTTCACACTGAGACGCCCATAGAACTATCCAAAGTCATGTCCGAAGCTGATGCATTCGTGTCCTCCTATCGCACCGATGCTACTGGTGCAAATGCTCGAGCTTGGGAGATATCTGCTGCTGCCGAGCTCAAGTTAACATGTGCCATCAATCACGCCAGGCTGGATTTTTGAAGGCGCACTCTCGAGGAGGTGCATGCTAAAGGCTTTGACCTGTCCGTCGAGATCGAGAAAGTGCAGGCTTTGGAAGAAGAGGCAGCTGCATTGTTTTCTACCGACGAGGATTCTGCCAGAGGCTCTGATAGTGAGGGAGATGAAGGTGAATTCCCTGAGGAGGAGGAGGAGAAGGCCCCCGAAGGTGAGGCTACCAAAGATGTAGCTCCAGTAGATACCGCCTCCGAGCAAGTGACCCCGGGAGTAGATTAGGTTCTTTTTTCTTTTGTGTAAGGGCCTTATGTGGAGGTCTTGTAAATGTACATTTTGAATCATATAAAGAATTTATTTGCTTCATCTTCTTCTCGTGTTAAATTCCGTTTTGTCTTCACTTGTGAAACAAATTTGTTGTTGTAGACAATCAGTCCGCCTATTGGGATTAGAATATAATACCCTTAGGTTCTGCGTTTTATCAACGATCGATAACAGGTTACCACTAAAGGCTCGATCTTCAAGCTGGGCTTTAGCTCGGGACTTTTGAGTCTGAGCTAGGTAAGGTCTCGAGCATAGTGTGCTTTTCCTTTAAGTTCTTTAAGTATTGGCCCTTAGGCTTTAAAATATCAGCCCTTAGGCTCTTTGGGTTGACCCTTAGGCTCTTTGGGTTGGCCCTTAGGATCTTTTAGGTTTTCCCTTAGGATCTTTAGATTGGCTCTTAGGCTCTTTTAGGTAGGGCCAATTCGGCCTCTAGTGGCTATAGTTTTTCCCTCTTTCTAGATAAAGACTTAGTGGAATTTTTGGTATGCCGTAGCATGTATGTTTTGTATTCATGTTTGATTTTTTGGAGGTTCGATTGATTGGAACCTCGTTTATAAGTCGATATGTAATGATAATTGAATACCTATTGAGGTTTTCTCGAATGCTGGTAATATCGAAGCCTCCATATTATTTGAGGGCTGATTTTATCGAAGCCCTTTATAGTTTGCTTTTGCCGAGGGTAGCATGGTTTAATCGATTTTTTGAAGTATTTGAAAGCCTTTAGTTTTTATAGCGGAAGTCAGACGTCTCTGAGCCGCATTATTTTGGCCGTAGCCTTTAGTCCCCGAGTGTGGTGGCCTTGGCCTTGATATCACGGGGATGCCTCTTTGAGGTCTTATGAGTTCGAGTATGCCTCATTGAGGTCTTATGTGTTCGAGCATGCCTCTTTGAGGTATTATAGGTTTGAGTGTGCCTCTTCGAGGTCTTATAGGTTAGAGTTTTCGATGACTCGATATGTTGACTGTCGATGACAGTCCCTGAGTATTCGAATGCATTTGAGGTTTTGGCCCTTTGAGTCGTTTCATGTAGAAATATAAATGCAAAAACGGTAGACTTCTTTTTGGGCACAAAGTGTTTTGATATAATGACAGTGCTTCTTTGAATGATAGATACATGCGTACATGTTTTGTCGTTGAGGGCCCGACTGCTTTATATGGACACGGTTCATTTGATCGTTTGGCCCATTACATCGTTTTCTTATCGAGGTCCTCATGACATGAATTGTTTTCTTTCGAAAATATAACCTCCGAGGGTGATGCCCCCAGTATTCGAGGTTAATTGAAAAGAAGCTCTGAATACTTGTTGAGTTTTCCTTAGGTAGCATATAGGTGTTGCCTCGTTAAAAACCTTGCCGGTAAAACCCATTTGGGATAAAACTCGTTCTAAGGGGAAAAGAGTGCAACGCATGCTTTAAAATCCAAGGTCTTCGAGCTGAAGGATGCTTCGATATCTCCAATCGAACACCTGTATGGAGTTAGTATGAAATATAAATGAAAAGGGGAGAAGGTCATACCTCAGCAGTAGTAGCATTTGAGCAATGATATATTCCAATTATTTGGTAGTTACTCGCCTTCCAATGTGCTAGGTTTGTAGGATCCTTTGCCCACAACTCTGAGGAATCAATACGGTCCTTCCCAATTAGGGCCTAATTTTCCTTCATTTGGGTCTCGAGTATTGAGGGTGACTTTCTTACAACTAAGTCCCCGACTCCGAAGTAGCGAAGGTCTGTACTTCTGTTGTAGTACCTCTCGATCCTTTGTTTTTGAGCGGCCATTCAGACTAATGAGGCTTCACGTTTTTCATCTAGTAGCTCGAAGAAAGTTTCCATGGCTTCGTTGTTCGAATCCTCGGTTGTATGCTGAAACCTAACACTCGGTTCCCTGACCTCGACTGGGATCAATGCCTCAGACCCGTATACCAAAGAAAATGGGGTCTCCCCCATGCTTGACTTTGACGTCATTCGATACGCTCATAACACCTTGGGCAATTATTCTCTCTATTTCCCCTTTGCATCATCCAACCTCTTCTTTAAGTTTTGGATGATTGTTTTGTTTGTGTACTCGGCCTGACCATTTGCACTTGGGTGATAAGGTGCTGATAGAATTCTTTTGATTTTATGGTCTTCGAGGAATTTTGTTACTTTGCTGCCAATGAATTGCTTCCCATTGTCACATGCTATCTCGGCGAGTATCCCGAACCGACATATAATGTGGTCCCATATGAAGTCAATGACTTCTTTTTCTCTTATCTTCTCGAAGGCCTGCGCTTCTACCCATTTCGATAACAAAACAAACTTAGCTTTACCTGGAGCCGTTGGTAGGGGCCGACGATGTCCATCCTCCATTTCATGAATGGCCACGAGGATAGAACCGAATGAAGTTGTTCACCAGGCTGATGGATCATTAGTGCGAACCTTTGACATTTATCACACTTTCGAACGAACTCCTTAGTATCTTTTTCCATGCTATCCCAGTAATACCCCGCTCTGATCAGCTATCGAACCAGGGAATCGGCATCAGAGTGGTTTCCACAAGTGCCTTCGTGGATTTCTCGTAGTACGTAATCAGTGTCCTCCGGTCCCAAGCATACTGCAAGTGGTCCGTCGAAGGTACTTCTATATAATGTTCCATTTTTGTCGAGTGAGAATCAAGTTGCTTTGGCTTGGAGGGCCCTCAATTCTTTTGGATCCGAGGGATCTTCCCATGCTTCAATTATTCGACATACTTATTCCTCCAATCCCATGTTAGACTTGTTGAGTTGATTTCCGCATGGCCTTCTTCGACCACTGAACTCAATAATTGGATGACAGTCCCCTAGAAGATATTATCTTCTTCGACCGATGACCCTAGATTTGCAAGAGCGTCGGCCTCGCTATTCTGTTCTCGAGGTACATGGACCGGTGTCCCCTCTTTGAAGTGATGCAACGTCACTTGAAGTTTGTCTAAGTACCTTTGTATTCTATCTTCCCGGACCTCGAAGCTCCCGTTTACTTGGTTTACTACCAAAAGAGAGTCGCACTTTGCCTCGATGACCTCTCCCAGGCCTTTGGCTAGTTCGAAACCTAAAATCATGTCCTCATGCTCGGCCTCATTGTTAGTCAATTTCGAAGTTTTTATAGACTATCTAATGATGCTGCCCATAGGCGATTTTAGAACTATACCGAGCCTGGACCCTTTCACATTCGAGGTGCCGTCTGTGAAGAGGGTCAATACTCCCGATAATTCTTACAAGGCTTGTTGACACTCCGGAGTCCATGCGAAGTTTTTTTTCTTCTTGAGTAGAGAGAAGAAATGATGGCTCAGATCTGAAGACCTCGAGATAAACCGGCCTAGGGTAGCTATCCTTCCGGTTAGCCGTTGCACGACTTTCACATTGTTTACGACGGTGATTTCGTCGATGCCTTTTATTTTATCGGGGTTGATCTCGATCCCTCTGTTCGACACCATGAAGCCTAAGAACTTGCCCAAGCCGACTCCGAAAGAGCACTTCTCGGGGTTGAGTTTCATGTTGTACTTCCTTAAGATATCGAACGTTGCCTGCAAATGGGTCAAATGGTCCTCTACGCGCAGAGACTTAACTAGCATGTCATCAACATAAACTTCTATAGATTTGCCTATTTGGTGTTCGAACATTTTATTAACTAAGAGTTGATATGTAGATCCTACATTTTTTAGCCCGAAGGGCATTACATTATAGCAATATGTACCATACTTCGTGATAAACGAAGTCTTTTCCTGGTCCTCCGGGTTCATTTGAATTTGATTGTACCCGGAGTAGGCGTCGAGAAAAGTAAGGATCTCGTGGTCAGCCATAGCATCGATCAGACAGTCGATGTTAGGCAGTGGGAAGGAATCTTTAGGGCACGCTTTGTTCAAATCTTTGTAGTCTACACACATTCTAAGTTTATTTCCCTTTTTAGGGACTATCACTACATTAGCTAGCCATTCGGGATATTTCACTTCCCTAATGGATCCTATTTTGAGAAGTTTGGTTACCTCGTCTTATGAAGGAATGTTTTACCTCGGACTGAGGTCCCCTCTTTTGCTTCACCGGTTTAAATCTGGGATCGACACTTAGCCGATGGGTGGTTATCTCTTGTGGGATCCCTATCATATCTAAGTGGGACCAAGCAACACAATCAATGTTATCAATAAGGAATTGAATGAGTTTTTCCCTGAGTTTAAGTTTTAATCCCGTCCCAAGGTATACCTTTTGTACCTGCAGGTGCTTGGCCAATACCATCTGCTCGAGCTCCTCGATAGTGGACTTCGTTGTATCTGACTCCTCGGGGGAGATGAAGGCTTGAGGGGTAACGAAATCTTCTTCGTCCTCGATCCCCTGATCCTCGATCACCTGTTCCTCGATCTCAGCCGAGGGCACGGGCTGTGATTGCTATTTGGCTACCTGTTTGTCCTTCGATTTTTCTAGTGCCAAGTCATGCACTACAAACATCTCTTTGGCTGCATGCTGCTCTCCGTATACTATTTTCATGCCATCATTTGTTGGGAACTTCATCATTTGATGAAGGGTTTATGGAACTGCCCTCATACTATGGATCCACGGCCTTCCAAGTAGAGCATTATACCTCATGTCAGCTTTGATGACATGGAATTTGGTGTCTTGTATGGTTCCGGCCACGTTTATGGGGAGGATGATTTTTCCTTTCGTTGTTTCACTCGCCATGTAATCCATTCAAGACTCGAGAGGCGGGTATGATTTGGTCGAGCAACCCGAGCTGCTCCACGGCCCTTGATCTGATTATATTTGCTGAGCTACCTTGATCCACTAGAACACGTTTAACTTGAACTTTATTTAAAATGATAGAAATTACCAGTGCATCGTTGCGAGGCTGAGATAAGGCCTCGATGTCTCCCTCGCTGAATGTGAGTGTGTCCTCAGGCATGTAGTCCCGAGTCCGTTTCTCTTTTGTGACAGATACTTCGGTACGTTTGAATATGGGCCTCTGTGGTACTTCGACTCCGCCGATGATCATGTGAATGAAATGTTGGGATCTTCCGGTTCATTTTTCCTATTTATACGCCTTTCTCGGAAATGGTTCTTGGCCCAGTCGCTGAGAAACTATCGAAGGTGCCCTTCGTTGAACAATCGGGCTACCTCCTCTCTAAGCTGCCTGTAGTCCTCGGTCTGATGACCATGAGTACCATGATACTTGCACATTAAGTAAGGGTTCCTTTGAGAAGGATCGGTCTGTATGGGCTTGGGCCATCTGGTGTCTCTAATTTTGCCAATGGCTGAGACGATGCCTGAGGCATTGATGCTGAAGTTGTATTCTGATAATCGGGGTGCCTCCACCGGCCCCGAGTTCCTATCGAACCCGGTCTTACTCATGAGTCTCCGGGAAATCTGACCTCGATCTGCTCTTCGATCATTTCGAGGTATGTTGCGCCTCGAAGTGTTCCTTCTATCTTCGATGTATGGCTGATATCTTTCCTTGTCAGGCCTTGGCTCCCTGTCTGCATCTGTCGACTCCTTTGCTGGTATCCTGCTTGGATAAACTGAGCCCGAGGGGACTCCTAACTGGTCGTCCTAGACCCTAATTTTCGACGGGTACCTGTTGTGCACATCCGCCCAGGTTATGGCGGGATACTCTATGCTTTAGCTGCCTCGAAGCTATCGAATTTCATTCATTTAGACCCTGAGTGAAGGCTTGTACGGCCCAGCCATCGGAGACTGGTGGTAACTCCATTCGTTCCAACTGAAAACGGGACACTAATTCCCTCAGCATCTCGTTCTCCTTTTGCTTGATTTTGAATACATCTGACTTCCTTGTTGCAACCTTTATGGAACCAGCATGTGCCTTTACAAATGAGTCTACCAACATGGCAAATGAATCGATAGTTTGGGGGCCGGCTATGGTACCACATCATAGCCCCCTTGGACAAAGTTTCCCCAAATTTCTTTAGTAATACAGACTCGATTTCGTCGTCCTTCAAATCATTCTCCTTTATACCACAAGTACATGTGGTGATGTGCTCGTTGGGATCGGTGGTCTCGTTGTATTTCGGGATATCTGGCATCCAAAACTTTTTCGGAATAGGCTCCGGAGCTGCACTCGGGAGGAATAGTTTTTGTACAAACTTCTTCGAACCAAATCCCTTCAAAATCGGAGGTGCTTCTGGTATCTGGTCGACCCTCGAGTTGTAGGTTTTCACTTTCTTATCGTTGTCCTCAATCCTTTTTTCTCCCGACTCGATCCTCTTAGTGAGTTCCTCGAACATTTTCATGATGATGGGGTCAGTTCCCGACCCATTGTTTCTTGATCTCTCGGGGTTTGGTTCAATTCGAGGAGTTGTTCCTGGTCCTGCTCCGCTCGGAGTCTTTTGCTGACTCTGAAACTGAGCGGTAGCAATTTGTTGTGCTTGCAACATTTCAAAAATTACTTGTAAACTGACTTCTCTTTCTTCTCGAGCCTGTGTCCTCTGTGCGTCAGGTTGGTACCCTCCGTGTACACTTCCTTCAATATCAGTGCCCAAGTCGACGTGCAAAGCAATGTGTGAACCAACGTCGACAGGGTTTGGTGCCGGTGCTACCCCAGGGTTAAGCGGTGGCACACCAGTCCCCGAAGCTGTTGCATTATTTTCTCCATGGAATCCGAGGCCGTCATTTCCATTTATTGGTGCGTTTTCTGAGTTAGACATATTTTAATCCTGAAATCAAAGAATCTTGGACAAGAAAAAGTGTGAAGAATAACGTGTGTTATCAGAAAACTAGCACTAGAATAATCACTATTATCTTTAGCCCCACGGTGGGCGCCAAACTGTTTACCTCAAAAATAGTGATAATAATAATATTTGATTTGTGGTTCTAAAAATATGTGATTTATTCCAATACTAGTAAATAGACAAGAAATATTAAGTATGAATGAGAAGAAATGATAAACCAAACCAGTATTGTCAAAGGAATAGG
Organism: Nicotiana knightiana; assembly: GCA_005239525.1. Classification (NCBI taxonomy): domain Eukaryota; kingdom Viridiplantae; phylum Streptophyta; class Magnoliopsida; order Solanales; family Solanaceae; genus Nicotiana; species Nicotiana knightiana. The sequence goes on along the minus strand of ML422777.1, from coordinate 27,168 downwards.
GACCTCGAGTTCGATAGCCTCGGGGGTCTCGAAGTGAGTTAAGAGCAATAAAGTATGAGCAATGAATTAAGAGCAATAAAGCTAAAGAACAATTGTTGAGCACAATAAATGAGAAAAGCATAATAGAATATTCTATTGCAGTGAATATGATAATCCTTTTACAAATGATTGGGGTCCCCTTTATATAGGAATGGAAAACCCTAATATGCTACATTTCTAATTATGACAAAGAATTCTATCGGTATAGCTGTATAACAACCTAGTATGGACTTGTACTAACTCGTACAAATCTTATCCCACAATTTACGCCCTGATCCACGTGTCTTTGAGAGGTTCCCGCTTTTCCTTGAGTGTCATCGAAATCATACTGTCTCGAGGTAGACTGTATCAGGCCCTCGATTTGCTTCCCCAGGTGCGCACATCCCGGCCATACTTGATTCTTACTTCGGGTTTCCCGAACTCGAGCTCGGGGCATGATTAAGCCTTTGAAATCGAGCTCCCCGATTTCGATCGTATATGTGTGTGTATATATATAAGTTACTTGCTTTACATCAAATTATTTGTCCACCAACAGTGTATTTTAGAACTGTAAGTGCAGATACTCTAATTGCCTCAGGTAGTTTGCTAATTAACTGTAAGTCACAAAAGAACATACTTTAGATTTGAGGCAGATTGCTGAATCACTTTAGATTGTTCTGGAAAAAAAAAAATTAGTGCATAAATCAAGTAAGCAGATTACTTGCCTCGAAAACATGAAAACTTTGATTAAATCATCTAGCAATTTATATCATGAGCTTCGAAGCTCTCTTAAGATATTTTTCTTTTCAATACACTCATATGAACAAAAACATTAAAGAAGTGCATCTTCCACACTGGTCGACGTTGAAATCAAACACATTGGCTACTTTATAAATCAAAGAGCATATGAGTACTTCAACCTCTAGCTAGTCTTTAAATCTCTTTTATCCAAGTAAACTTATTTTTGTGTAGATTTCTCAATCTTCCCAACCATATGAATAGGACCCACAAGCTGAAGTTGGTGGCATATCGAAGGCTAATGTATAAGAACGATAAATTCATCAACTTTTTGCTAGTGCACGAATTCTTTGCTAAAATTGCATGTTCACGTAAACTTAAAGTATTTCATAAATTGATTTGGTCCATAACTAACTGAACAAATATAGACATGATCTTTTAGCATATAATTTGAAGTTGTGAGTTAAGATATCTTGAAACAACATATTAAAAAAAGCTAAGGCCAATCGTAGTTTCTTTCGGGCAATTTCACAAACACTTCTAATGTAAACTCAATGGCAAGTTTTATAGTAACAGACTCAAATCTGTTTTTACTGCACTTCGACATAGGCCGAACAGATGAAAATTAAAAGTAAACATCACCAATTAGCCTAAAATTTTACACCGAAATAGTCTAATAGCTTGTTTGGCCAAGTTTTTTTTTGGGCCAAAAGTGTTTTTTTTTTTTTTTTGCCAAAAGCACTTTTGACCAAAAATTAAGGTGCTTGGAAGGAAAAAAATGTTTTTGAGGAGAAGCAGAAACAATTTTTAAGAAGTAGAAAAAAATAGCTTCTTTCCAAAAGCATTTTTCTGAGAAGCACGTTTGAGAAAAATATACTTAGAAGCAGTTTTCAAAAGTTTGGTCAAACATTAATTACTGTTCAAAAGTGTTTTTTAAATTAATTAGTCAAACACAAACTGCTTCTCACCAAAAACATTTTTTTTAAAAGTACTTTTGAGAAAAGCACTTCTCAAAATAAGTTGATTTTAGAAGCTTGGTCAAACATGTTATAAATCTTCTATCCAAGTTCAAAATATGAGAAACAAACATTGTTGATTAAAAACCCACACTCAATCTTAAATCAAAATAAGGGCGGTAATCATACATTTACTGTATATCATACAAATAGCAAGAACATGGAAGGGATAGTATATGTGTGATCACTCCCAACTATGCCTTATAAAAAAGATAAAGCGGTCGTTGCAAATATAATTCAGTTTACAAGTTCGGAGTCGAATCCCACAGAGAACTAAGGCTTAGCTACAGTTGTTCACTATCACCAAAAATACAAACTTGAACAATTCCTAACATATAGATATTAAGATTCTTGTGTTTAACTAACTAAATAACAAATTAAAATAATAAATTAACACTAAAGATACTACGGGTTGGAGAAAAGATTAAGAAGGTCTAGAGTTATGATTTTCCCAATTGTCGGAATCCTTCCCGCTACGTCTTCTATAATTTCGCCTAAGTATTCTCTACCGATCATGAGCGCTCTGCGTGTTGTAATTCTCTCCCGAGTAATTACAACAATATAGTAGACATATTTTTCCGAAATACGCTAGTTATCCTTAAGTACAGCTCACTTAGATCGCACCCAAGGTTTCGTTATCCCTAATCCCACCTTTAAACCCTTCTTTATTGATCCCTCATATACGTCGGGAGTGATGTTGTTCAACAACGACCTAAATATGCACTCTCTCCGAGTAATACATACTAAATAGGCACAGTTAATTGAGGGCCCTTCAATTAACTACAACAAACATGTAGTTGAACAAATAGAGATAAAACTTTGGCAAATTTATATTAACATAACAATAATTACAACCTTCAATAGGTTCCATCAAAATCCTAGATAACAAATTAGCTATTCATAATAGTACGTAAAAATACAATAATAAAAGTCCTAACAAACAATGAAAAATAGGAAGAGGAAGGAAAAACTCGTAGAAGAATTCCTCGCCTTGCTCCTATTGTGTCTATGCCTCCTTAGGTCGAATCTCTGTCAATAGTTGCAAAAATAACATTTTTCTATGTATATATATGATCACGCTCAACTATGTCTATTAAAATACTAAGCGGGCGTTGCAAATATAATCCGGGTATTTTGCCCAGAGTCGAATCCCACAGGGAATTAAGTATCAAATGTCGTCTTTAGATTACTAGATTCTCAATAGTCAACTTTCTCAAACGTTGTGTATATCACTTTGTGTTGTTTCTACTACTACAGCTGAACAGAAATAGTAAAACTTAAGATTAACTAACAATAATTTGTAAACAATTAGATTAAAAGTTTAAGGTTATGGTCTCCCCCGTTGGTGAATTTCCTTCTTGTATACTTCCTATAGTTTTGATTTAATTGTTTCTATCAATCATGAACACTCCAGTTACCATAAATCTCTCTCAAATAATTATGATAATTTAGTAGACGCATTCTCTCAAGTTACGCTAGCTAGATTGCATTACAGTTCACTTTAGATTGCACCCGAGGTATCGTTATCTATAATTCAACCTCTAAACCCTCGGTTATGACTCTCGCCTATACTCCGGGATTGGTGTTGTTCAAACAACTACCTAAATATGCACTCTCTCTCAATTAGATACATAATAATTAGACACAGCTAATTGAGGTCCCTTCAATCAACTACAACAAGAATGTAATTGAACAAATAGAGATTAACAACCAACCAAAACTATATTAATATCACAATAAAGTCATCCCCCAACGGGTTCCACCAAAACCTTAGATTAGAAAAGTTAGCTACTCATAATAATGATAAAAACTACAAAAGAATTCATAAGCAAAGGTAAAAGCATAAAAGAAGGAGATATGGATTGATGCCCAATTGCCTCCTTGTCTCCTTGCATCTTGCCCTTGATTTTCTTGTTCTAAACTCTAAACCTTGATTATCTACTCCTTTGGGAGAACTGAACCTTTTATAGGTTAAGTGAATTGGCCCGAACTTCCAAAAATACCTCTTTCAATTTATTTTTCCCGTCTGGACTAGCGCGGACGTGCTAGTCTCGCGCTAATGCCCGCGCTAATGGGGTTTCTGTCTGCTTGGTCTGCTGGACTAGGGCGGGTGCGCTGCACTCGCGCTAATGCCCGCGCTAATGAGGTTTCATTCAGTCCCAAGCGTCCTCATCCTTCAAGTCATCCATAAATTATCCCATGAGGCTGTTCTTCTTCAATTTTGCACAAATCACCATCCTAAGTCCTCAATAGTGCATTGTACTCCTGAGAAACACAAAAATCACAATTAGAGCCAACTTATCATCATTTAATAATCGTTAAGACAATGAAGCATCATTAAGTTAGAGCATAAACATACGCTAAACTATGTGAATTTAGCCCGTTATCAACACCCCACACTTAAATCATTGCTAGTCCTCGAGCAATCCACTATATCCTACAGGGCTTCTTTCCCCAAACACTTCCCTACGGTATCACACCACAAACATTTTACAAGCATTTTACCTAGCAGTGTAACATCTATGCCTCAAGCGATGACTCTCACATGCCATGCTATACTCTTACTTCCTCAAGATACTCTACAAGGAGGTCAAGACTTACCTCTCTGCCATGAATCATGTGCCCTCACATCACGCAATTGAGAGTAGTTACACAAAAATAATATTAAGAACAAGAAGGAACTTTAGGTAGGAAGTATTTACTCACTTTCAAAAAGAACATTCATACGCCACAAAGATACACCCTAGGCTTGCCCATAGTGTAATACTCTACTAATCGAATTCATTCAGTCTACGATCAATTAGGTCTTTATTTGGTTGTAGTGTAGGCTAAGGGACGGGTAGGATATCTTTAAATATAATGACAAACCTCCCTAAGCACTTTTAATACAACTACTGTAGCTTTCAGCCTATTCTTATGTTTGGCCAGAATTTCCACCACTCTCTTTAATTTACCCCCAACATTTCATTAGGTGCATTTTTTTCTTCAACTCACCACCCATCAAGGACTGTATTTATTCATTGTACTTCTTTTTTCCAGTATAAATATATATATATA
>ML422777.1:0-21080 GCA_005239525.1 Nicotiana knightiana | reverse complement strand
ATATTTTCCAGTGGTGTTCATTCTTTTATGCTTCGCACCATCTTCCTATTTCGCTGATTCCACTCAAAAACCAGACCACCACCCCACACTTAGACTTTTACATGTTCTTTACAATTCAAGTGCTTATAGGAGGTATAGGGTTCAAACAGTCAGGCTATTCAAACAATTGGGTATGGTTTGTAATGTTGTTGCCAACAAACAGGCTTATAAGATCAAAGGGGTTAACTATAGTGAATTGCAATCAGGTGGATACATATTTATGTTTGGCTTAACAAAGAAATTCCTATATCACTTCTAAGACTGAACAAACTACTATTTCGCTTTGCACATACACGGGGCAAGTTCTAGGTATCAAATGTGGACATAGAGTACAATGTAAAATACCTTACACACACATGACACATAATTCACTCCAAATTGGTTCCTCAAGACACTCCATTGAGCATTCAAGTCTATTACAGTATGCAAAATTAAGGCATTCTACAAGAGTCAACCAATGAGCCTAAGCGTCACACTCTAGGTTCTTTGGTGTTCGGGTGTAACACACCAAGGGATGTATTTTATCATTCAGCTCCTTGCCCAAAAGAGTCCTAACAACTAAAAAAAAGAAAAAGAAAACTAACTATACCCGATTCAAGCTAAACCCTTGGAAAAGAACCGTGGTCAAAAGAAAAACCAAGGGGGAGTTACTACACTAACTAAAAAGAATAAAAATCTTTTCTTTTTTGGTGTTTTGTTTGAACTAACTTCCCTCAAGAAAACTGCCTAAGAAGTCTGTCATCAGGAAGAGTCCACTACATTTTCTGGTTTTTTTTTTATTTTTTATTTTGTTTTATGATTGACTTAGACCCTCAAGAACCCCGTCGAAGGGATCTGTCATCGGGCCAAGACGACTTAATTGATTATACCCTATGTACAACACAACCAAAACAAAAACAACCTTAACTAAAACTTAAAGAAAAGAAAACATGAAATACAATTCTACCAAGTGAAACAAAAAATAAAGCAAACAATTAACAAATGTACAACATACAATAAACAGGGAATCCTTCCCTCACCCCACACTTATAATGAGGACATGTCCTCATGGACAATGAAAATACAGAGTAAGGTAAGGGGACTTCCCTGACAACTCAATCTTGGTCGTAGACAGTGCCTGGGTCCACATTGCAAGCACGGCCCATGGCGCGTAGCCATCCCATAATCTTATTTTCAGACTTCTTTTGCTGGGTGGCCATCTCATCAACTCGGGTCCCCAATTCAGTTACTGAGGTCCTCAGCCCGGCCACGTCTTGCTCCAGGTGATCCAACCGCTGTCCCCGACTGGCCCTAGACGGGCCTCCAACACCCGCATCCTGCTCCTGAACGGGCTGCTCCTTCTCCATGTGCTTAGTGTCCTCACCTCCCTGTTGAGGCTCCTCCTCCGCTTCATCTTCCTCAGAGTCATTCCCTACTAATTCCTCATCTGCCACCACTGCCTCCTTGCCCGTAGTAACTCTTTCAGCTTTGAAGAGGTGCACCTCAAGCACCCGGCCATCTACAGCAAAGTCGTCTGGCACCCCAGCCGCAGCGCACAATCGAGTAACAAGCGATGGGTATAAGAACCCATATCTTTGTACCTTCATGCGGACAAACATCTCTTCATGAATTACCCGGACCACATTGAACGTTGCATCTATCATGAAGCACCAAATCAAACACCCTCGAGGAATGTTCACCTCTGAAGTGTTTTTGGATGGCAAGAGTCGGCTATTGATCAGGTACATCTAGTATTTGGCCTCAAACTTGAGGGCCGAGGAGTGGAATTTGTTCCCATATTTGTACCACTTCAATGCGACGCCCGGTTGACAGATCGTCGGGGTCAACCTATCATAGGGAGTCATTTTTCCACTATAGGTCTGGTAGGCATCCACATAACTGGTGGAGGTAGCCTGTACATTGTCCGAATGTTCTCCATTGAGGCATTAAACTTCCTTCTCCACACTGTTACCACATAGTTTTCGTGCTCCGGAGTGTTGGCATAAAATTCCCGGACAATCATGGAATTTGCCTCATCAGGTTCCTCAAAGAAAACATCTAGGCGACGCCGCATTAACACCTCATACATTCTAGGACAGTTCATCCTGATGGCTTCAGAGTCCATGGCCTGCTCAGGTACAACTGTCTTATCCTCTTTTTCAGCAAATCTGTCCAGAGCCTTCGCCGAGACAAACTTGTGGCTATTGAAAGGCCTCGAGTCAACTGATTTTCGGGGCCTTCTTCCGGTAGAGGCTCTTGTCGGACAACTTGAGGAGGAGCCTTTGACTTGACTCTTGTGTGGAGGCATGATACCTACAATTAGCACAGTATTAGCTCAGTACAACAGGGTGACCCAACTGTGGTTACTCAGGCTTCACCACAAAATCGGTCACATTACTTCCCTCCACTGGGGCCTTTTTACAAACATGTGTTGGACATTAACAATTTAAATCCCAAGCACTCAATAATGGATATGAAGCACCACCACAATAACCCAAACATAATCACAACACCCCACACTCCCTATATCATCTCTTTTCAGTAAAAACCAACTACCACCCAGTATGGCTACCAAGTAAGAAAAAGCTACAATTTGGGGACACAATGGAAAAGAAAAACAAAGTTACAAAATAAAAAGAAAATTAGTGTGAGAAATACATACCTGTAGAGTTGAAAGAGGGAGAGTAATGGGGGTTGAAGAAGACTTAGAGATGGGAGTGCTTGAGTTTGTTTATGGGGGGTGGAGTTCTATCGTGAGAAGGAAAGTGGGGGGAAGTGGAAGGGTTTAGGTCGGTTGGGGGGGGGGGTGTAGAAAATTGATTGGGTGGTTCGGAAAATTAAAAAAAGAAAATAACAAAATAAAAAATTAACCCGAAAAAACTTACCTGTGTCGAGACGGACTAGCGCAACCTTAGCGCTAGAATAGCGCGGGTGCGCTAGTCCATGGGTTGAGGGGGCAGAATAAAACCCCACTAGTGCAACCTCTAGCGCGAGATTAGCGCGGCCTCTATAGTGGCGAAAGATGGGAAGCAGTGTGAAACCTGACTAGCGCTAGCTTAGCGCGGGCGCGCTAGTCCAGGCGTCAACAGAAATCATTCTTTTGTTTTCTTCTTTCTTAGGGTCCTGTATTCACCCCTTTTCTCGCACACCTTCATATGTTAGTACTTTATACTATAAACACTATATGTATTGGGTTGCCTCCCAACCAGCACTTGATTTAACGTCGCGGCACCACGAGTACAACAATCAATGGGTTGCCTCCTATGAAGCTCCTGATTTACCATCCCGGCACGACGTAGAATGGGCGCTTTAAGGCTCGCTCAACCTCTGAGGTTCAAAAAGATACACCACAGACAACTCATTGGTCTCATTCATCCTCACATACAGTTTTAATATTTTTCCATTAACCTTGAAGGCGTTGGACCCATCTTCAGTAGCAATCTCCACAGCACCAGAGGGAAACACTTCGACCACTTTGAATGGTCCAGACCATCGGGACTTGAGCTTACCCGGAAACAATCTCAATCTTGAATTTTAGAGCAATACTTTGTCTCCGGGTTTGAAATTTTGGTCCACAATATTTTTGTCGTGTAACCTCTTCATTCTCTCTTTATATAGCCTTGTGCTCTCAAATGCTTGATATCTGAACTCTTCCAACTCATGCAACTCTGTGACTCGATTTTCTCCCGCAGCATTGAGATCTATGTTTAACTGCTTTAATGCCCACCACGCTCGATGTTCTAGCTCCACAGGCAGGTGACAGGCCTTACCAAATACCAATTTGTACGGAGACATACCAATTGGTGTTTTAAATGCAGTCCTATAGGCCCAGAGTGCGTCATCAAGATTTTTCGCGCAATCAGTTCTTGTGCCATTTACTATTTTGGTCAGCACACTCTTGATTTCATGGTTTGATACCTCAACCTGCCCTCTCGTCTAAGGGTGATAAGGGGTTTCCACCTTGTGGCGCACATCATACTTGGCTAGTAGCTTCTCGAAGACACGATTGCAAAAGTGAGTGCCTCCATCACTAATAATAGCCCTTGGGATCCAAAAATTGGTGAATATGTTTTTCTTCAAGAACCCCACCACCACTCTTGCATCATTGGTGGGGAACGCTGCAGTTTCTACCCATTTGGACATGTAGTCTACAGCAACAAGTATGTACTTATTGCCGTAAGATCTGACAAAGGGACCCATGAAGTCAATCCCCCATACATCAAACACCTCCACTTCTTGTATTGGAGTCACGGGCATCTCATGACGACGGGATATGTTCCCGGTCCTTTGACATTCGTTAAAGACCTTCACCCATTGGTGAGCATCTTTGAACACAGTAGGCCAGTAGAACCCGGCCTCTAGCACCTTAGCTGCTGTCCGAACTCCTCCAAAATGTCCTCCAAATGGTGATGCGTGACAATCCTGCAAAACAGAAAATTGTTCTATCTCAGGGACACACTTCCGGATCATGTTATCAATGCAAATTTTACACAAATGAGGTTCATCCCAATAGTAATTGCGGCAATCATGATAAAACCTTTTCTTTTGGACAGAAGAGAGTTCGTAAGGTTCGATACCACTTTCCAGGTAGTTTGCAATGTCTTTATACCATGGAACATCGTCTACGCTCGTGGCGAGTAGCTGCTCGTCTGGAAAGGTTTCCAGAATATCCTTCAATTCAATTGCATTCTCAGCACCTTAAAGACGTGACAAGTGGTCAGTGACTTAGTTCTCCATGCCCTTGCGGTCACGAATCTCCAAGTCAAATTCTTGAAGAATCAGCACCCAATGAATTAGGCGCGGCTTAGTCTCTTTTTTCTCAACCAAGTATCTGATGGCTGCGTGATCAATGTACACAATCACCTTCGACCCGATCAAGTAAGACCTGAACTTGTCAAAGTCGAACACTACTGCCAACATCTCCTTTTCGGTCACCGTGTAGTTCAGATGAGCTCCACTCAAAGTCCTACTTGTGTAGTAAATTGGGTGGATTATTTTATCTTTGCGATGACCCAACACGGCTCCCACTGTGTAGTCACTGGCATCGCACATGAGTTCAAACTGTTGCTCCCAGTCGGGTGCAACGATAATTGGTGCTTGACTAACCGCTTTTTCATCTCCTCAAACGCCACCCTACAATCATTAGAAAACACAAAGGGGTTATCTTTTTCAAGCAACTTACAGAGGGGGTTGGCGATCTTGGAGAAGTCTTTGATGAATCGCCGGTAGAACCCGGCATGCCCAAGGAAGCTACGTATAGCTTTGACTGATGTGGGAGGTGGAAGTTTTTCGATCACATCGACTTTAGCTCGGTCCAACTCAATTCCTTTACTTGAAACCAGGTGCCTCAAGACGATCCCTTCTTGTACCATGAAATGGCACTTCTCCCATTTAAGCACAAGATTCGTCATAATGCACCTTTTTAGGACACGGGTCAGGTTTGCTAGGCACTCATTGAATGAATTCCCCACAACCGAGAAATCATCCATGAATACCTCCATGATGTCTTCGACCATGTATGTGAATATGGACATCATGCACCTTTGAAATGTGGCGGGTGCATTGCATAGGCCTAATTGCATCCTTCTGAAGGCAAATACCCCATAGGGGCATGTGAAGGAGGTCTTTTCCCTGTCTTCTGGGGCGATTGGAATCTGGTTGTACCCCGAGTACCCGTCCAGGAAACAAAAGTGAGACCTCCCTGCAAGCCTATCGAGCATCTGATCAATGAAGGGAAGTGGGAAGTGGTCTTTTCGGGTGGCAAGATTCAGCTTTCTATAATCCATGCATATTCTCCAGCCCGTGACGGTTCTTGTAGATATCAACTCATTTTTTTCATTCTTTACAACCGTCATGCCACCCTTTTTTGGAACACATTGCACTAGGCTAACCCAGCTGCTGTCAGAGAAGGGGAAAATAATTCCCGCATCTAACCACTTGATGATTTCTTTCTTCACCACTTCCTTCATGTTTGGGTTCAAGCGCCTTTGATGTTCCCTGGAAGGTCTATGTCCTCTTCCAGGAGAATCTTATGCATGCAATATGCCGGGCTGATCCTTTTGATATCTGCCATGGTCCATCCAATGGCAGTCTTGCACTCTGAGAGTACCTGTAACAGCTGATTTGCCTGCACATCTAACAAACTGGATGAGATAATAAAACGTAGCGTAGAATTAAGGCCTAGAAATGTGTACCTAAGATGGGCTGGCAATGGTTTCAACTCTAGTTTGGGAGGTTCTTCCACAGAGGGCTTGGTTGGCGGGCTCTCTTTTCTCTAAGTGCAATGGTTCAAACTCGAGAGCCCTCGGCCATACCCTTTTACCTTCAAGTGCTAACACCCACTCTACCAATTCCTCCCCATTTACCTCATGTAAATTCATTAAACATGCAGCAAGGGGGTCCTCAATAGTTAATGACGCATCATCTTCCTCCACTATCACATCCAAAACATCAATTAGTGAGCAGTTGGCGAAATCACTCGGTCGCCTCATGGATTTCTGCACATTGAATGTGATTTCATCATCATTAAGCCTTATCTTTAGCTCCCCAATCTCACAATCAATGAGAGCTCTTCCTGTGGCCAAAAATGGCATGCCCAAGATTATGGGAATCTCTTCATCCACTCTACAGTCTAGTATCACAAAATCAGCAGGGAACACAAACTTCCCCACGTGCACCAAAACATCATCCAGAATACCCAACGGTCTCTTCACCGTCCTATCAGCTAGCTGCAGCAACATGGAAGTTGGTCTGGCTCCACCAATACCCAGTCTCTTATAAATGGCCAGGGGCATTAGATTAACGATGGCCCCCAAATCACACGGTGCTTTGGCAAAAGCAAAATTGCCAATGGTGCAGGGAATTGTAAAACTCCCTGGATCAAACAACTTTTCTGCTATTGGTCGTGTTACCACAACACTGCAAGTCTGAGTCAAAGTCACAATCGCCAAGTCTTGGAAATCAAACTTCCGGGACATCAAGTCCTTCATCATCTTCGCATACCCAGGCATCTCTTCCAGAGCATCAATCAGAGGAATGTTTACATGTAGCTGCTTTAGCATATCCAAGAACTTTTTGTATTGCTCATCCTTTTGGTATTTGGCCAGCCTTTGAGGGAATGAGGCTGGCGGTCTCTTCTTCCTAGTGATTTGGGATTTTTCTTTCTCAACTACCACCTCAACTACAAGCTCTGGGGTTATTTCCACTTCTTTTTCAGCCTCACTCTGCCCACTAGGTTCTCCTTCAGCAGTTTGCACTGTTACCTTGGTCAAGTTTGTGGAATCATCAATTTCGATTGGCACTGGTACTAGTGTCTCTGCCCACCTGCTTTCACGAGCCAACTCTTGTTCCAAGTCTAAGTCCTGAGTGTCTGCAGGTAAAGTCCCAAGAGGACGATTGTTCACTGACATGGATATCTGGCCCAACTGCACTTCAATATTTTTAATAGCTGCATCATGTGCATCTACTCTCTCACTCATTTTGGCAGCCGACCCAATCACATGTTGCATCATCGCTTCAAGCTTGGAAAACCCATCTTCTTGCCTCCCCCCATGTTGTTACTGAGGAGGGTGGTATGCTTGTTGCTGATTTTGATTGTTATAACCTTGTGGCTTCTGATAAGGTGCCACATTACCATGAGGTCTCATGGAAACCATGTTTCCATTGTTCTGTTGCTGGTGAGGTGGTCTATACGGTTGAACTTGCTAACCTCAGTTCTGTCCCCCTGTCTCTGGCCTCCATAATTTGACACATAATTCATGTTTTCTGGGTAAGGAGGGTGATCACAATCTGCAATCCACTGATTACCAATTGGTTGACTAATGCAAGATGTGCATAAGCCCCCATTGGTAGTATCCACAATATGAACTTGACGGATCTAATGGCACTTAGTGAACAACTGGGGTAATAGCAGCACCCCTGGTTGTCCACCCTGAATTCTATGCCATCGTATCAAGTAAAATCTGGCACTCTCTCCATGTCTTGCTAAGGAAAGCTCCACCAGTTGAAGCATCAACATTGGCTTTTACACCATCAGCCAGACCCATGTAGAATCACTGCCCCAACATTTGCTCAGGAATACCATGGTGAGGACAGATAACTAGCATCCCTTTAAACCGTTCCCATGTCTCCTGCAGTGTCTCCATGGGCTTCTGTCTGAAGCTTATGATCTCATAAATCTGTTGTGCTGTCTTGTTTGGTGGATGGAATTTATTCAGAAATCGCTTGACCAACTCCTCCCATGTTGCAATAGAGTTGATAGGGAGGGAGTTGTGCCAAGTCTGGGCAACTCCTGTCACCGATAACGGAAACAATAACAATCTTAATGCCTCCGGGGTAACATTCGGCTTCCTCTGGGTCTTGCAGATGGACAAAAAGTTCTTTAAATGCTGCTAGGGATCCTCAACATACGACCCCGAACATAGCCCCTTATTTTGCAACAAGTGCAGCATATTGTTTGTAATCTGGAAGGACTCTGCTTCAATCTGAGGGACCAAAATCGTGGTTGCCTAGTCGTCAGCTGTGGGTTGTGCCCAGTCGTATAATGGCGCCTCAAGTACAACGGGTACCCCAGGCGCTGCAATCCATGCAGCTCGGTCGACCACACCATCCCCAGCGTTAATGTTGTTTTTGTCGTTCAACTCTGCCATGTTTGGTTCTATATGTTCAATGTGTGATTGTTGTTTGCTTCTCCGATTGGCCCTGTTCAAGGCCTTGAAAACTTTTTCGGGGTCTGGCAATGCTTCAAATACGTCACCAGTTCTCGAAGAGTTTCTAGGCTTGCACCTGTACCACCGGTTTAGCAAATGTTAGAAATTCAATATATGTATGAAATCAAAGAAAATCGACTATACTTAAGAATTTTCCTTCAACTAAACTTGATAATACCGTTAATTCCCCGGCAACGGCGCCAAAATTTGATCACACTCAACTATGTCTATTAAAAGACTAAGCGGGCGTTGCAAATATAATCCAGATATTTTACACAGAGTCGAATCCCACATGGAATTAACGTATCAAATGTCGTCTTTAGATTACTAGATTCTCAATAGTTTACTTTCTCAAACGTTGTGTATATCACTTTGTGTTGTTTCTACTACTACAACTGAACAGAAATAATAAACTTAAGATAACTAACAATAAGATGTAAACAATTGGATTAAAGGTCTAAGGTTATGGTCTCCCCCGTTGGTGAACTTCCTTCTTGTATACTTCCTATAGTTTTGATTTAGTTGTCTCTATCAATCATGAACACTCCAGTTACCATAAATCTCTCTCAAGTAATTATGATAATTTACTAGACGCACTCTCTCAAGTTACGCTAGCTAGATTGCATTACAGTTCACTTAGATTGCACTCGAGGTATCGTTATTTCTAATCCAACCTCTAAACCCTCGGTTATGACTCTCGTCTATACTCCGGGATTGGTATTGTTCAAACAATTACCTAAATATGCACTCTCTCTCAAGTAGATACATAATAAATAGGCACAGCTAATTGAGGGCCCTTCAATCAACTACAACAAGAACGTAGTTGAACAAATAGAGATTAACAACCAACCAAAACTATATTAATATCATAATAAAGTGATCCCCCAACGGGTTCCACCAAAACCTTAGATTAGAAAAGTTAGCTACTCATAATAGTGATAAAAACTACAAAAGAATTCATAAGCAAAGTAAAAGCACATAAGAAGGAGATATAGATTGATGCCCAATTGCCTCCTTGCCTCTTGCCCTTGCTTTTCGTGTTCTAAACTCTAAACCTTGATTATCTACTCCTTTGGGCGAATTGAACCTTTTATAGGTTAAGTGGATTGTCCCCGAACTTCCAAAAATACCCTTTTCAATTTAGTTTTCCCGTCTGGACTAGCGCGGGCGCGCTATTCTCGCGCTAATGCCCGCGCTAATGGGGTTTCTATCTGCCTGGTCTTCTGTACTAGCGCGCGCGCGCTACACTCGCGCTAATGCCCGCGCTAATGGGGTTTCTATCTGCCTGGTCTTCTGTACTAGCGCAGGCGCGCTACACTCGCGCTAATGCCCGCGCTAATGCCCGCGCTAATGAGGTTTCATTTTGATAAATTATCCCTTGGGGTTGTTCTTCTTCAGTTTCGCACAAATCATCATCCTAAGTCCTCAATAGTGCATTGTACTCCTGTGAAACACAAAAATCACAATTAGAGCCAACTTATCATCATTTAATAATCGTTAAGACAATGAAGCATCATTAAGTTAGAGCATAAACATACGCTAAACTATGTGAATTTAGCCTGTTATCAATATACCAAATAAGGTCGGGCCCAAAAAATTATACCGTGAAAAAGGATAATTTTTCAGGTCTGGACGTCCGTGGTCGCGGTCAACCGCAGACTCGGGCGCGGACTTTACCCAATGTTCTGCATCAGTCCGTATCGAGGTCCGCGGTCGCGGATTTGACTGCGTTTTTCACCCTGTTCTGGTTGGATTTTGAAAAAATGTAAAACATAAAAATTGTAGTCATGTGAGTTAGCTTTCCAACTATATATTGTATAACCCAAATGAAGTTTGGATCAAAAAGTTATGTCCATTTTACTAAACAGTGCGTAATATACCTACTCGATTCTTTGTTCGTTCTTAACTATCAAATTTGATCGCCGAACACAATTCCGTCTTAATTCCTTGGGCTTTTACTCAAACTTCAAAGTTCCAAATCACATGAATTCATTCCATAACATTTACATAACTCGGAATCACTCATATAAGATATAAAATATTCAATTAATATAAAATACTAATAATTAAAGTTCAATCTCATTTAAAATATAATAAACGACTAAAATACGTAATTATACCTATCATTAATGTGCAAACGACACAGGAGCAACTTGAGAAATCGTCAAAGAAGAAGAGGAGAAACTTGAGATCAAACAAAAGAGAGGAAGCCAAAATAACTGTGCAACCCAAAGCGGAGCTAGGAACGACGTGTCAATCCCGGAACAAAGCGGGGTAGCACGAGTCAAACTATAACGTTGGGTATTTTGATTAAATTACAATTAAACCCTTCTGACCTGCTTTCTACCCGGATGCTGGTCATCATTCCCGCTTATTAATAGTAAGTAAAGATATATAAGTTCAAACTCTAGTACTGTCTGCTTCTTACTAACATTATAAAATAAGAAGCCTAAATTTTTCGATCATGATAACATCAATCCTTGTCGGAACTCGGGAAAATCGTTTCTAGATAAACACGCGACAATTTAAAAATCCGATGCGAAGCGAGAAAATAGAAAAAGAAAAGGAATTTTAAATTCTAGTCTTTGGTCTAATTAAAGGATTATTTTTGTATGCATTATATTATATATTAAGAGTGAAATGCCCCTCTTTTCCTTGTTTCGGCAAGGAGACACCCAAGCTCCACATGCATCCAATAATGTTACTGAAAAATCCAAAAAACTCAAAAGCTCTGGATAAAATGGTCAAACTTTACCACACTCATGAACTCTCACCAAAACAATGTTCTTCGATGCTAGTCCAAACCATAGATGCACCTCTTCCCTTGGTATGGTCTTTTGTAAGAAAGTTCGACAAGCCACAATGCTATAAGAACTTCATCAGCAGCTGCACTCTACTTTCTGGTGATGGTGGTGTTGGGAGTATAAGGGAAGTCACGTTAGTTTCTGGATTTCCAGGTAAAAAAAGCATAGAAAGGTTCGATTTTCTTGATGATGAAATGCATGTTTTTGTGTTCAGTGTTGTGGATGCTGATCACAGTTTTTTGAACTTTAAATCAACTATCACTTTGCATGAGGATATTAAAGAAGAAGAAGAAGAAGATGATGGCAAAGTATTGAGCAGTAGTGGGAAGAGTACAGTGGCTATTGAGTCTTATGTTGTGGATATTCCTGAATATAGTTGTAAAGATGATACATGTGAGGTGACTGATAATATCTTGAGATGGCAACTTAGATCTTTAGCCTGGGTAGCTGAAAATATGGCTACTTCTGGAGTTTCTTCTTTGGATTTGAAGAAAACACAAATAATACCTTGTTAGATACTTACATCATGTACTAATTACTTCTTTTAATTAATCTTTCCTCTTCCGTTTTTGAGTTGATTATTGTGTTAGTTATCCACATAATTGATGAATACCTGTAATTGGACTAAATGTCTACTCTTTTCTTATTCTTCCGCCAACTTCTTAGTTCATGAAATGAAAAAACTCCAAATTTCTTGCTTAAAAAGTTGCTCCAATTATTGTTGTAAGAAGCGATTATGAGATAAATAATGTGTGAATTTACTATGTTCCGGCCATTTACTTACATTTAAAGCAAGTTCCATAAATCTAGAATCATACTATCACTTTTGCTGCACATCGCACAGCTGGAGAAACTTATTCGCACATAATATTTATACGATTTTGGTGATAACATAATATTTATTTTAAAGTTATGTGACTCGATATAATTTAATATCGATTGAATTTGCAACGCTGAACTTTACTCTTGGTACTAATTGCCTGCTGTGGCACTCATGAAAAGTGATCTCATAAGAAGGGATAGAGTTGAAGGACGCACAAATTGCGTGTTCAAAGAATTGCACACAAGGATAGCAGCAAATTAAATCGTGGCAAACTGGTAAGCTGCACACGAATATGATTGTCACCACTTGTCCATTCTCTCATCATGGGCGTGGCAAACTGATTGTCAAGACAACTATACTATGATAATTATAGTAGCCATTTCTTTTCGTTTTATCTCTTTTTCCTGGCACAAGTATTGATACAATGGTAATGGTCCGTAAGAGTACTCCCCTACTAGTCTTATAATGACTACTGCTTCGAACAATTTTATTGTTGAGCTCAACAAAAGGTTGATACTCAATGACAATAACTATAAAATTTGGATCTTAAAAGTTCAGTACGTGCTAGAGGAACAATAGGCTCTAAAGGCCATTAATAATGTAGCTTGAGAAAGGTAACACTGCTCAGCATATGCGTGAACATGAAGCCTATGGCAATTGGAAGAAAAAAAGCTTCATTGCTCGCATTACATTATTTAGCACCTTGGATGATGACATCCTAAGGATCATCTAAAGGTCATTAATAATGTAGCTTGAGAAAGGTAACACTGCTCAGTATATGCGTGAACATGAAGCCTATGGCAATTGGAAGAAAAAAAGCTTCATTACTCGCATTACATTATTTAGCACCTTGGATGATGACATCCTAAGGATCACCAAGAAACTATGAATCTTTGGAATGTCTTGAGGAAAAGGTTTGGTACATGTTCCACTGCAAGGCTGCAATCCTTAACGATTAAATTTGATTCATATAAAAAACGCCCATAATATTCAATGAAAACACATCCGAGGCAAATGAAAAATATGGTTGGAGAGATGAAAGATGTTGGTCATGTGTTGACTGATGAACAACAAATCAAAGTTGTTATATGCTCTTTATCTAATTCTGGGGATTATATGAAAATGTATTTGACTCATAATGAGCGAATCACAACTCTGAATGATGTCCGGAGGCATCTGAGTTAGAGGACGAACGACTTGAGACTGTAAAGCCAATACCTGAGTTGAACATGGCAACAACCTCCAAAAACAAGAGTTATTCAAAGAGGAGGAACTGGGAAAAGAAGAGAGGGCCACATCAAACTCAGCCAGCTCAACCTGCTAAAAGGGCAAAGACTGAAAAAGACAAGAACATACGTCCTAAACGTGTCAAAGTCGCAAAAGTAAAATGCTATAATTGTGATAAAAAAGGTCACTATGCCAGAGATTTCTTTGAGCTTCCTAGAAAGACTCAGGAGCAACGAACCACATAGCTTGGGAACGCAGTGCCTTTGTTGAATTTCGACGAGTTCCACGTGGAGCAAGTTAAGTGGATATATGTGGGCAATAATAATTTTTATTGAAGGGATCGGTACAAGAAAGTTAGTAATGCGTGGTGGTCGAGACCTAATACTACACGATGTTCTCTTTGCACCAACAATTCACCGGAATGTTATTTTAGATTCAGTATTGCTTAAGCTAGGATTTGACTTGTTTTGTCATGGAAATTCTGCCAAGTTGACTTTTGATTCAACTTTATTTGGTTTTGGTCATGTGACCGAGGGTTTAACTATTATGGATTTGGATATGATTTATTTAATAATAATGCTAATTTTTCTATGTTTGTTTTTTCACATAAATATGATAGTAATGTAGACATATGACATGCTAGACTTGATCATATTGTCCAACAAAGAATGCAAAGGTTAGCAAAAAAGGTTTGCTTTTCAACATTGAACATTTAAAATTGTTCATTTGTGAAAATTGTCTAGATGAAAAATCTACAAGAAAAGCTTTTGGTCAGGCGACTAGAGCTGAATATCTTTTGGAATTAGTCCATTCGGACATCTGCGGACCTATGAATGTTAGCTAGGCATGTAACAAGTTATTTCATCATATTTATTAATGACTTTATCCGTTTTAATTATGTCTATTTAATTTTTTACAAATCAGAAATAATAAGTTGCTTCGAACGCTATATGAGCTTAGTGGAAAGTAATTAGAGAAGAAGATAAAAGATCTTCGAGCTGACCGTGGTCGTGAATACTTATCAAACCACTTTAATGGGTTATGTGATGAAAAGGGAATAGTTCATCAGTTAACTATTTCAAATATTCCACAGCATGTTGCGGAGAGAAGAAATAGAACGCTCCTAGAAATTTAGGTCAATGATGGGGTAAGCTAACCTCCCAAGTAGTTACCGGGATGATGCGTTGCTTACTGCCACTTATGTACTTAACCGAATGTCTAAAAAATCAGTTACTACTACTCTATATGAGTTATGGACCGGAAGACAACCCGACCTGAGTGTATTAAGACTTTGGAATTGTGTTGCCTATACACATGATTCCTTTCACAAATATGAAAAATTGGGTCCGAGGGGAAAGAAAAGTATCTTTATAAAATACTCTGAAACCTCAAAGGGTAATGTGCTTATAGGTCAGCAAGATAGTGGGAGTGTAACTGAGTTTGAATCACGAGATGTCACATTCTTATAGGATGAGTTCCCTAAGAAGGGAGAGGTAGGCCAAGACCTAACCTTATTTGAGATAATGGATCAAGAAGTACAAGGATCACTTTATTCAAGTGGGAGAATTTTAGCAGATGATAAATTAGTTTCTCATCAACGACCTTCTTCATCATCAGATGCAAATGAAAATAATTCTTCTACATTTAGTGGAAGTGACCAAATGGATCTTGTTCCAAGTGGGAGCGAGATGGTTACAGATCTTGTTCCAAGTGGGAGCATGATGAATGTTCTTTATCCGAGTGGGAGCAAAATTGATCCAAATAGGAACAATGATGAATCACATATAATACGTGGTTCGCGTAAAAAGATTCCCCGCCGACGATTTGATATTGAAGGTGGTGAACTATTTATGATGCTCTTACAAGAATAAAACAAACCTAAAAATGTAAAAGAGTCTCTCTCATATCCTTCTAAGGACAAATGGACAAAAGCAATGGAAGATGAACTGGAATCTATGCGAGTCAACAAAGTTTGGGAATTAGTTGACCTCCCTAAAGGACGTAAAGAAATTGGGAGTAAGTGGGTTCTCAATATTAAGCTCAAGGTTAATGGAACAGTTGAGAAATATAAGGCTCGATTGGTGGTGAAAGGGTATACACAGCAGAAAGGAACAAACTATGAAGAGACTTTCTCGCTTGTTGTACGATTTACCTCTTTTCGCCTGGTTCTAGCTATTGTTGCAAGCTTGGATCTTGAGTTACATCAGATGGATATAAAGACTGCCTTTTTCAATGGAGAACTAGATGAAATCCATATGTAACAACCTAAGTGTTTCTTTGAAAAGGGTCATGAACAAAAGGTTTGTAAACTTTTGAAGTCTATTTATGGCTTCAAACAATCTTCAAGGAAGTGGTATATACGCTTTCACAATATTGTTGTATCCAATGGTTTTACCATGATGGATGAAGTCAATTGAGTTTATACCAAAAGATCAAGGAACAAGCTTGTGATTTTAACATTGTACGTAGATGGCATACTTATAGTTGGAAATGATAAGGAGTTTATCACCGAGATAAAGTCATGATTGTCATCTCAATTTGAGATTAAAGATATGTGTGAAGATGCATATATTTGTGGAGTTAAGATTTCAAGAGATGTATAAAGAAACTATTATATCTATCACAAGATAATTACATTAGAAAAGTTCTTGAACGATTCAATATGCAATACAGTAGCCCAGTTGATACTCCCATCAGTAAAGGCCATGCCTTGGGAAGTCAGATATGTCCTAATACTCCTGAAGAGACAGAAATAATGAACCGAGTTTCTTATAGGAGCGCAGTCGGAAGTCTAATATATGCTAGGGTATGCACTAGACATGATATATGTCAAGAAGTTGGCTTGGTAAGTAGATATCAAACCGACCTAGGTTAGAAAATTGCAAGTAGTAAAGGCGATCATGAGATATCTGAAGGGAACTGTTGATTATGCGCTTTATTATCAAGGCAGTAAGGATCTACGATTAGTTGGATATAGTGATGATGTTCATAGAGGAGATCTAGACGAAAGGAAGTCTACCTCAGGATATATGTTCTTACTCAGTGATGGAACCATATCATATATGGAGTAGTAAGAAACAATCATGTGTATCACTATCTACGATGGAAGCCGAATACGTGGCTCTCGCATCAACAGCACAAGAAGCTGTTTGGTTGAAAAAGTTCTTGGAGCACTTGTTGGATATCGTTGAAAATACTGAATCGATGTTAGTCTACTGTGACAGTGAGGCTGCAATATCCTCTACTAAGGATCCTAAGTTTCATTTTAAAACAAAACATATAGATATGAATTATAACTATGCGAGAGACATGGTTAGACGCAAGATAGTGAATGTGAAGTATGTGCCTACAAAAGATATGTTAGCAGATCCATTGACCAAGCCTTTGTCTAGAGATGCATTTGTGAGACACACTAGGTCTCAATGCTTGCATAGACTTTGATATTCTTCATTTTATTATTCATTTTCCTGTATTCACAAAACTGATGTTCTTTGATTATCAATAAAGTTGATTTACATATACATATATTTTTACTGTTGAATGTTATGTACATTCTTTGTTCATTTTTTATAAGTATGTCAGGTAGACAAGAGGTTGACTTTCTCACACAGGCAACCGCCTCCTTATCTTAGTGTTGTGAGGAGATGAGACATGATTTTAAGTAAAATTGTCATAATGATTATTTGAGAGTTATTCGCTTAATATCAGAATGTCGCTTAAGCAATGACATAAGGTCATTAGGGTGAAAAACGTTTACTTAGTCTACTTTGTGAGCCATATGTGAGTAAAAATGATACTATAGAGCAAGAAACTCAAATTTAGATATTTATGGTGTCTAAATATCATCTGTACATAATTATTTATGAGATAAAGACATACACTCCTTAGGAAAAAGGAAAAAATATTGTAGCACATGTTTCATGCCATGTGTGCTAATGTCGACCAATTGGGTTAACATAAGTCCATTCTCAACTTATTGTTCTATGAGAGCTAAAGCTTTTATGGTGGCTCAAGATTTTGTTCTTTCAGATTCTCCGATCAGATACTTGATACTTGGTGTGATGTTAGCTATCTTAGTGTGTTTCAAAGGACAATGAACACAGATTCGGTCTAGCAGAGCATATCTAGAAAAGCAGTCAAACTAATGTTAAAGGTATCGTGAGAAGAGGAATATCATTGATGGAATTTCATTTATTTGTGTTCATTAGTGCACCAGTTATAACTTATGAATTATGATTGTGAATACAAGAAATAATGATATATGAGATTTTAAACTATATCAAATATGATTCATATGATCTAGGGTACTGCATACTTTATGATCTACTTTCAGGTTTGACTCGATGAGAGGCTATATACTCCTAACAGATGTATATCACTTAGCTCTCACAGTATGTTGTTCGCACGGTCTAAATGATTGAGGAGATGAGAATATGTTTCTTTAATTAGATGAGTACTCCCATTATGTGTGAATGGGAGATGTAGAAAATTTTGGGTCCACCCACATGGGGTGCTTTAAGGCCCAACAAGGTTATTAGTTAACCCTAATATTCCCTATATAAGTACACTTACTGTGTACAATAGAATAGACTCTCTGTAGTATTTTTTTCACACAAGCTCTCTATCTATCCAACCTTGGGTTTAGATTGTGGCTTAGGGGGTTGATCCAATTCACCAAGAAAACGAACAAAAAGAGTGGAAAAAAACTTAAATTAATTCATATTTTCAGAGTGCGACTTTTCAACCAATTAACACCTGAGATTTTCTAAAATCTTACCAAGTTAAACATTTTTAGTCTCAATTTTCCATGAAACAAGGTGAAGAATGAAGCTGGCGAGGGGCTTAATTAACAGTTAGAAAATAAAATTACTGATAGAAGGAATTTGTTCCGTTTTAATTTGTCACTGCATAGCTATAAATAGTGTAAAAGAAATTAACCTTTACAAGAAAATACATAGTAGAATTGTAAATTGATTCATTGTAAGAAAGGCGCCGATGAACTTGTTAAAATATATGATACGGGTCGGCTCATTGTGGGGCGGGTTTTCAGATATTAAAATTAGGGGTGGGTTATTTGTGTCTAAGCTTTCCATATGGCATTCCGTCTAAAATAGGGGTAAAAATGGTCTGATAGTATAAATTTAGGGTTTCAATTAGCCAGATAGTATAACGGATGGTATATTCAAACAATTTTCGATAGTAAAAGGATATATTTGATCCTTTTTCAATTTTTTTCCTTTCTTACATTTCTCACGTTGTAACGACCCGACCGATCGTTTTGATCTCTAACGTGTCGTTCGCGTTTTGAGGCATTGAGTAACTTCACTTCATGTATTGTGACTTGTACATGTGATCGGAATTGAATTTCAGAAAGATCGGAGTTGATTTGGAAAGAAAATCCTAATTTCGGAAGCTTTAAGTTGGAGGAATTGACTAAGGTTTGACTTTTGAGTAAACGACCTCTGAATCGTGATTTGAAGGTTAGAACTGGTTCGTATGATGATTTTGGACTTGGGCGTATGTCTTGATCGGGTTTTGGATGACTTGGGAGCGTTTTAGCGCCTAATGTGGAAAGTTGGCATTTTGGAAGAATTTCATAAATTTGGGTTGAAATGTATTTGAATGTTATCAATGTACGTGTGGAACTTGTAGCCTGGGAATAGATCCGTATGGTGATTTTGGTCGTAGGAGCGCGTCCGGATGTGGATTTGGATATTCATTGGTCATTTTGGGGTCATTTGCGAAAGTTGGAGATTTTTGGAAGTTTGATTGGGAGTGAACTTTTAGATATCGGGGTCATATTCTGATTCCGAAAGTTGGAGTAGGTCTGTAATGTCAAATGTGACTTGTGTGCAAAATTTGAGGTCAATCGGACGTGATTTGATAGGTTTCAGCATCAGTTGTGGAAGTTAGAAGCTCAATAGTTCATTAGGCTTGAATCGATGAGCAATTCGTAGTTTTGATGTTATTTGGTATGATTTGAGGCCTCGATTAGGTCCATGTTATGTTATGGAGCGGGTCGGTGTGATTGGACGGGGTCCCGAGGGCTTCGGTTGTCTCTCGGATGTGTTTGGGTTGTATCGTGCTCTTATTTGATGTTTCAACGTCGTTTCTTTGGACATAAAGGGTACCATATTGAGAAACGACCTTTGATTTGTGATTGGATTGAACTATTAAATCTGTATCATAACTATGGAGTCATAGAAACAAGATCACCGAATTCCGATGTTGTATGTGAGAGTTATACCCATTTCCGTGTCGGGAAAGATTGTTGGTTTCTGGTGCGGACTTTGTTCTTCACGAACGTGAGGGAGGTCCCGCGAACGCGAAGTTTGGGTTGACCGGTCAATGCAAAGAATTGCTCTTCGCGAACACGAAGAAGAAAAATCGCCTGGACAGTGTTTTAAATCAAGAATTTTAGTATTTTGGGCATATCTTGAGTTCTAGAGCTCCGTTTGAGGTGATTTTTGCGGCTTTGTTCTCGTATCAATAAGGGGGTAAATATATGACCTTTATTTTGATATTTATCCATGATTATTTTTGTTGGTTATTATTTTTATCCGTGTTTGGATTGTAAAAATTAGAATTTTGAGCCCCAAAGTTGAGAAATGGTAAATCCTTGATTTGAGGTCGATTCATGGACAAAATTGGATGATTTTCTGGATATAGACCATATGATTTATGGGTAATATTTATTTTCAATAATTTTCGAAATCCGGGCCCGTGGGCCCGAGGGTTGATTTTATTGAGTTATTGTGAGAATTGTTATAAATTGATTTATTATGAGTATTAGAGTATATTTTTATTGTTTGCACATTGCTTGACTAGTTTTGGAGCGACGTGCACCTGTTTGAGGTGTTAGAGCGACATTGGAGCCGGTTATGGAACTTCGGAGCGAGGTAAGTATCATGTCCAACTCTATGAGGAGGAAACTACCCCCTAAGTGTTGTAATTGATATGTGTTACTTGTTGCGGGGGCTACGTATGCACGATGTGACGAGAGTCCATCAGGTTCACGCCATGCTATAGTTGTACTATTTGGGTATCTGTTGCTTATTAAATTCTTTTACTTCGCATTATTACTTGAGACTAGACGGACATAGAGTGATAGACTTGCTATTGTAGAGATTTGACGAGTTTCACGATTAGCCGCAGAATAATTGTATTTCTCTTACGAATTTCTCCAGCATTATGCGTTCGCATCGAAATGTTTCCTCAAAGCACCTAATAACTCACATGTTCCTTCGTGAGTGGGGTCAAGGACCCGTCAAAGCTTCTTATTCTAATGGGATTGAGTCGTTCGCCTCGATAGTTCGTGTCATTCGACCCTCGGCAGTGCAAAAATTATGATGGGATCGGACCGTACGCCTCGGCATTTCTATAAAATACTCTCATGGAAATCATGCGTACTATCTGACAAGAAGTCAGTGTATCTACGAGTCTTCCTGATTTGAATTATGACAACCTATTTTTTGAGGTCCATTATATATATATATATAT
>ML422774.1:0-28718 GCA_005239525.1 Nicotiana knightiana | reverse complement strand
TGGTAACAATGAGGATCTCCCAGGATACCGTCCTGTAGTCCTTTTCTCAGCTGTCTAGTGCATCTCCCGGGATACCGTCCCGTAGTCCAACTACCAGTGTGCAGGGGGATCTCCCGGGATACCGTCCCAAAGTAAATGTGCAGGGGGATCTCCCGGGATACCGTCTCGTAGTCCAAAAGTAAATATGCAGGGCGATCTCTCGAGATACCGTCCCGTAGTCCCAAAGTAAATGTGCAGGCACAACAAGAAGACATTCAGAAGTGGAGTGCCAAAATACAAGGTAACAAGTAGTTCTAGCCTAACATGCTTCACGTAGTACAATTAAAGCAACTTAAGCCAATAGTCAATTCAAGTCAACTAGGCATGCTTTTCTAAACTAACATAGGCTATAATTGCAAGTAGAATAAAGCAGGTAAGAAAGAAAATCAGTCTAAATATTTAAAGTAAAATCGGATTTTCAACAATTAGCACAAGTACGCGCTCGTCACCTCACGAACAAGGCATTCAATTACCAAATATCACATCCTAAGGGGAAAGATCCCCCACACAAGGTTAGACAAGCGACTTACCTCGAACCGGCTCAAAATCAACTCGAAACCACACGTTTGCCACAAGTATCCGACACCAAATGGCCCAAATCTATACAATTCAATTACATATCGTAAATAACATTTCATGCAACTGGTTTTTACTGTTTAATTCAAGCTAAGGCGCAAAATTAGGTAATATGACCAAAACCCCCCTCGGGCCCACGTCTCGGACTCGGGTAAAAGTTATATCTTCCGAACACCCATTCGCTCACGAACTCACTCAACTAGAAACAATCGAATCCGGTGCCAAAAACCCCTTAAATTCTCAGAATTTCGGGTTGGGGAAATGGTCTAACAATGAAATAGGATTAGAAAATGTTACCTATGATCCTTCTCTTCAAAACCCACCGAAAATCGTCAATTCTTGAGCCCTTACACGATTTTTAGAATTATGAAATAAACTCTCGGATTTTTGGAATAAAACACATAGGGAATTCGCACCTGCAGTTTCGATCACCGCACATGCGGAAAAGCATCGCAGGTGCGGAAATCACTTAAGTTACACTGAGGCCACACCTACGATCGTTTGGTCGCGCATGTGGTCCCGCACCTGCGGAACCTAGGTCGCACCTACGACCACTGGTCAAATCTCCCCTATATCGCACCTGCGATCAAGCCCCACGCGGATGCGAGTCCGCACCTGCGGAAAAACCTTCGCAGGTGTGAAGACACCAGAAGAGGCCTTGTTCAGCAGTAGCTAAGTCCCAAATTTTCTCCCGTCAAGCATCTGAAACAACCCCGAGGCCCTCGGGACCTAAAGCAAAACCACCAACCAACCTTAACATCTTATTTGAACTAGGTCGAGCCTTAAATACACGTCTCATAACATCAAAAACATCGATTATGTATAGGTTCAAGCATAGGAACTTAGGAATATTCTAGAATTCACATCTGACGCCGAAACACGTCTAACCTCGTCCGAATGACCTTAAAAATTTTGCAAAAACATCCGAATGACCTCAAATTTTGCAAACACATCCCAAATGACATGACAGAACTATTGCAGCTTCCGGAATTCCATTCCGACCCTCATGTCAAAAACTCACTATTNCCAACCCCAAAATCACCTAACGCATCTAACGAAACCATCGGATTTCCATTCCAAGGTCGTCTTCACACTGTTCCGACTACGGGCAACTTTCCAACACTTAAGCTCTCATTTAGGGACTAAGTGTCCCAAAACTCTCCGCAACTCAACACTGAACGTCTCGGCAATCCAATTTAGCAGAATAGACTTGGGGAAAATAGTTAATAGGGGATCAGGGCGTTAATTCTTAAGACGACCGACTGGGTCGTCACATCCTCCTACACTTAAACAATCGTTCTTCCTCGAATGAGCATAAAGACATACCTGAAGTAGTGAAAAGATGAGGGAAACTGCTACGCATATCCTGCTTGGTCTCCCAGGTCGCCTCCTCGGCCGGCTGACCCCGCCGACGAACCTTTACTGAAGCAATGTTCTTTGACCTGAGCTTTCTGACCTTCCTGTCCAATATAGCTACAGGCTCCTCAACATACGATAGATCCTTGTCCAATTGGACTGAGCTGAAATCCAAGACATGAGACGGGTCACCATGACACCTCCGGATCATCGAATTATTAAATACCGGATGAACCCTGCCAAGCTTGGAGGTAAGGCAAGCTCATAAGCAACCTCCCCAACACGGATCAATATCTTCAAAGGGCCAACATACCTCGGACTCAACTTTCCTTTCTTCCCAAATCTCATAATGCCCTTCATAGGCGAAACCTGAGGCAGAACCCGCTCTCCGACCACATATGAAACATCACGAACCTTCCGGTCCGCGTAACTCTTCTGTCTGGACTGGGCTGTACGGAGTCTATCCTGAATCACCTTGACCTTCTCCAATGCATCCTGAACTAACTCTGTGCCCAATAGCCTGGCCTCACCCGGCTCAAACCAACCCACCGGAGATCTGGACATCCTACCATATAAAGCCTCATACGGCGCCATCTGAATGCTGGACTGATAACTTTTGTTGTAAGCAAACTCCGCCAATGGCAAGAACTGATCCCAAGACCCTCCAAACTCAATCACGCACGCACGAAGCATATCCTCAAGAATCTGAATAGGGCCCTCGTACTGTCCGTCTATCTGGGGGTGAAATGTTGTGCTCAACTCCACCCTGGTACTTAACTACTGTTGAACGGCTCTCCAGAACCGTGAAGTGAACTGAGTACCTCTGTCCGAGATAATAGAAACTGCAATACCATGCAGACAAACAATCTCCCGAATATAAATCTCCGCCAACCGCTCCGATAAATAAGTAGTCAGTACCGGAATGAAATTGGTTGATCTGGTCAGCCGATCCACAATCACCCAAATAGCATCATGCTTCCTCAAAGTCAGAGGAAGTCCAACCACAAGGTCCATAGTGATCCGCTCCCACTTCCACTCTGGAAGTTCGATCTGCTGAAGTAACCCTCCTGGTCTCTGATGCTCACATTCGACTTGCAGACAGTTGAGACACTTGGCTACAAACTCTACTATATCCTTCTTCATTGTTCGCCACCAATAGTGCTGCCTCAAATCCTGATACATCTTCGCAGCACCCGGGTGGATGGAATACCGCGAACTATAGGCCTCTGCTAAAATCAACTCCAAAACCCCATCAATATTGGGCACACAACTCCGACCCTGCATCCTCAATACCCCGTCATCTCCAATGATCACATCTCTGGCATCACCGTGTTGGACCGTGTCCTTGAGGAAAAGTAAATGAGGATCATCAAACTGCCGCTCCCTGATACGATCGAATAAGGAAGACCGAGAAACCACGCAAGCTAATACCCGGCAAGGCTCAAAAAGATCCAACCTCACGAATTGACTGGATAAGGACTGAACATCTAAGGCTAGAGGCCTCTCAGCTGCATGAAGGTATGCCAAACTCGCCGCCCGGCGACTCAAGGCGTCGGCCACCACATTGGCCTTCCCCGGGTGGTATAATATAGTGATGCCATAGTCCTTTAGCAACTCTAACCATCTACGCTGGCGCAAATTTAGATCCTTCTGCTTGAATATGTGTTGCAAACTGCAGTGGTCAGTATAAATCTCACAAGGCACACCGTACAAATAATGACGCCAGATCTTCAAGGCATGAACAACGGCAGCTAACTCAAGATCATGGACAGGGTAATTCTTCTCATGTATCTTTAACGGTCTGGACACGTAGGAAATCACCCTACCATCGTGCATCAACACCGCTCCAAGGCCAACTCGCGAGGCATCACAATAAACTGTATAAGACCCCAAACCAGTAGGCAATATCAAGATTGGGGCTGTAGTCAAAGCTTTCTTGAGCTTCTGAAAGCTCGCCTCACACTCCTCTATCCACTGAAATGGAGCACCCTTCTAGGTCAATCTAGTCATAGGGGCTGCAATCGATGAAAATCTCTCAACAAAACGGCGGTAGTAACCTGCCAAGCCAAGGAAACTGTGAATCTTTATAAATGAGGACGACCTGGGCCAACGTTGCACGGCCTCTACCTTCTTCGGATCCACTCGAATACCCTCACTCGATACCATGTGGCCTAAGAATGCCACAGAACTCAACCAAAACTCACATTTTGAGAACTTTGCAGACAACTTCTTCTCTCTCAGGGTCTGAAGCACTGTCCTCAGGTGCTGCTCATGATCTTCCCGACTCCAGGAGTAAACAAGAATATCATCTATGAAAAGAATGACGAACTAGTCGAGATATGGCCTGAACACACTGTGCATCAAATGCATAAATGTTTCAGGGGCATTAGTCAGCCCGAATGACATAACTAGAAACTCGTAATGGCCATACCGAGTCCTGAAAGTAGTCTTCGGAATATCCGGCTCCCGAATCTTCAACTGATGGTAACCTGAGCGCAAATCAATCTTAGAAAATACTTGTGCGCCCTGAACCTGGTTAAATAAATCATCAATATGAGGCAAGGGATAACTGTTCTTCACTGTAACCCTGTTCAGCTGGCGATAATCAATACACATGCGCATAGAACCATCATTTTTTTTCACAAACAAGACAGGAGCACCCCAAGGTGAAACACTGGGTCGAATAAAACCCTTAACAAGCCATTTGTGCAACTGATCCTNGTCAAATAGATCATCAATACGAGGCAAGGGATAACGGTTCTTCACTGTAACCCTGTTCAACTGGCGATAATCAATACACATGCGCATAGAACCATCCTTTTTCTTCACAAACAAGACAGGAGCACCCCAAGGTGAAACACTGGGTCGAATAAAACCCTTAACAAGCCATTTGTGCAACTGATCCTTCAACTCCTTCAACTCAGGAGGAGCCATACGGTACGGAGGAATGGGAATGGGCTGAGTGTCAGGCAACAAATAAATGTTAAAATCAATGTCTCTATCGGGCGACATGCCCGAAAGATCAGCTGGAAACACATTGGAATAATCCCGTACCACTGGAACTGAATCAACAGAAGGGGGTATCAACACTGACATCTCTCACATGAGCTAAATACACAGCACACTCCTTCTCAACCATATGTTGAGCTTTAAGGAAAGAGATAACTCTACTGGGAGCGTGGTCTAAGGTACCACTCCACTCAACACGCGGAATACCTGGCATAGCCAGTGTCACGGTCTCAGCGTGAAAATCAAGAATAGCATAATGGGGTGACAACCAGTCCATGCCCAAGATAATATCAACTCCACCATATTGAGTACAATGAATTCGCACTGGTCTCAAAACCACGAATATTAACCAAACACGACCGATAAACGCGGTCCACAACAAGAGAATCTCCCACAGGACTAGAAGCATAAACAGGAAAACTTAAGGAACTCCCGAGGTACACTCAAATGTGGAGCAAAAAAATAAAAATAAAAGGCACAAAAGGATAAGCGGAGCCTAGGTCGAATAGAATCGGTACACCTCTATAAAAAACCATGAAAATACATGTGATGACAGATCAGAGACAACAGCCTCGGCAAGGGTAGGTGGATAACAACTGGGGCTGTAACCATAGCCTGAGAACTCTGCTCAGCACGCTGTGGCTGAAAAGTCTGTGAAGATGCACCCCTACTAAGTCTGGGGCAGTCCCTAACCAGATGGCGGGTGTCACCACACTCAAAGCAACCTCGTGGCCGACGTGGGGGTGGAAACTGTGCAGTACGTTACTCCGAGACCCCTGAACACCTGAAACCCGGTGTAAAATATGAGATGCAAGCTGAGCTGGCTGGCCTACAAAACCTCTACCATGCCCTACTCTTCCTCCAAAATAAGGGCCAGCGGCTCTCCTCAATATACGAGGTCTACTCACTCCTCTGTACTCTCCCTTCTGACCTTGTCTGTCCTCTCTCTCCTAGACCCACATGTCCCCTACTCGGCGAAGGGTCCTCACCACCCACTGAACTGGGACCACATGTTGTGCCCCCATGACACCTGGAACCTGACCAATGGGAACTCGCTGCTCTAGAGTGGGGGCGACGGGAGTCTGGGTCACTCCCAAAATCTGTGAAATAGTCGGTACAACCCGAATCAATCCCGCCTGAGTCAATGTACCAAACATGCTCAAGAATTATGCCAAAGTCTCCTGAAGGGCTGCAGTAGTAGTAGTTGTACCACGTGCGCGTCCCCGACCTCTAACGGCTGCGGTAGGGGGCGCGGGTTTCTGATCGTCCCGAGTAGCACGTGTCCTCACCATCTATGAGAGAGTAGAAGATAGAGGTTTATAATTAATGTCAAAAGAAATATCGCACGACAAGGAAATCAAATGAAGTGAAGATTTTTTCCTAAACAGTTACATAGCCTCTCGTAGATAAGTACAGACGTCTCCGTACCGATCAGCGAGACTCCAATAAACTGGCCTGTGTTCCGTGATTCCTATGCAACCTAGTGCTCTGATACCAACTTGTCACAACCCCAGTTCGCCCTCCGTGAACATTGTCGTGATGGTACCTAGTCCCTATAACTAGGTAAGCCTAGCAATGCGGAATATCACATAACTTGTGGAATAATTAAGTAAAAACTAAACAATCTAAATGAAAGACTGTATTGAAATGCCAATCGGCATATACAACCCAAAATATAATGCGGAAGTCTACAATATCACCCCAAAACCAGGAAACTCACGGGAAACATAGGGTAACAGAAATGTACTACACTTCTCTAACTCCAGAATGTCTAAACAACTGAAAAGAAGTAAAAGCTTTCCACTAAGGCTGGAATAAGATAGAGACTCCTGGTCGGCGGACGCGGCGGATATACCTTGAAGCCTCTTCTATGTCTCTCAACCTCGGGGATAGTGCGCCTGGGTGGAGGTACCTGGATCTGCGCAGGAAAGGGCATGAGTACACCACAGTGGTACTCAGTAAGTGCCAAGCCTAACCTCGATCGGGTAGTGACGAGGAAGGTCAGGGCCCTACTGAGTTTAAACAATATAATAGGAATTTACAGTATGAAAACAGACAGAAATAATGAATACAGCAGTGAAATAAGACAGGTCAAACAAGGCAATATCCAAACACAAGAACAGAGTAACACTGAATATGAACAACTCAATAACAATGGTAACAATGAGGATCTCCCAGGATACCGTCCTGTAGTCCTTTTCTCAGCTGTCTAGTGGATCTCCCGGGATATCGTCCTGTAGTCCATCATATGTATATCCGAAGGATCTCCGGGGATACCGTCCGTAGTCCAATTACCAGTGTGCAAGGGATCTCCCGGGATACTGTCCCAAAGTAAATGTGCAGGGGAATCTCCCGGGACACCGTCCCGTAGTCCCAAAATAAATGTGCAGGGGGATCTCCCGGGATACCGTCCCGTAGTCCCAAAGTAAATGTGCAGGGGGATCTCCCCAGATACCGTCCCGTAGTCCCAAAGTAAATATGCATGGAGATCTCCCGGGATACCGTCCCGTAGTCCCACAGTAAATGTGCAGGCACAAAAAGAATTCAGAAATAGAGTGCAAAAATAGAAGGCAACAAGTAGTTCTAGCCTAACATGCTTCACATAGTACAATTAAAGCAACTTAAGCAAATAGGCAATTCAAGTCAACTAGGCATGCTTTTCTAAACTAACATAGGCTATAATTGCAAGTAGAATAAAGCAGGTAAGAAAGAAACTCAGTCTAAATATTTAAAGTAAAACCGGATTTTCAACAATTAGCACAAGTACGCACTCATCACCTCACGTACAAGGCATTCAACTACCAAATATCACATCCTAAGGGGAAAGGTCCCCCACACAAGGTTAGACAAGCCACTTACCTTGAACCGGCTCAAAATCAACTCGAAACCACACGTTTGCCACGAGTATCCGACTCCAAATGGCCCAAATCTATTCAATTCAATTACATATCGTAAATAACATCTTATGCAACTGATTTTTACTGTTTAATTCAAGCTAAGGCGCGAAATTAGGTAAAATGACCAAAACGCCCCTCGGGCCCACATCTCGGAATCGGGAAAAAGTTATATTTTCTGGACACCCATTCACTCACGAACTCACTCAACCAGAAAAAATTGAAATGCGGTGCCGAAAACCCCTTAAATTCGAGTAATTTCGGGTTGGGAAAATTTCATCATTTTCCTATGTTTTTTTTTTCCCATTTTTGATAATTAAACTGAAGAAAACAACGGGGATTAATGGTCTAACAATGAATTAGGATTAGAAAATGTTACCTATGATCCTTCTCTTCAAAACCCACAGAAAATCGCCAATTCTTGAGCCCTTACACGATTTTTAGAATTATGAAATAAACTCTCGGATTTTTGGAATAAAACACACAAGGAATTCACACATGCGGTTTCGATCACCGCACCTACGGTACCGCACTTGCGGAAAAAGCATCGCAGGTGCGGAAATCACTTAAGTTACACTGGGATCGCACATTGGTCACGCCTGCGGTCCCGCACTTGCGGAACCCAGGTCGCACCTTCGACCACTAGTCAAATTCCCCACTATCGCACCTGCGAGTCCGCACATGCGGAAAACCTTCGCAGGTGCGAAGACACCAGAAGAGGACTGGTTCAGTAGTAGCTAAGTCCCAAATTTTCTCCCGTTAAGCATCCAAAACAACCCAGAGTCCCCCGGGACCTAAACCAAAACCACCAACCAACCTTAACACCTTATTGAACTAGGTCGAGCCTTAAAAACACGTCTCATTAAAACATCGATTATGCATAGGTTCAAGCCTAGGAACTTAGGAAAATTCTAGAATTCACATCCGACACCGAAACACGTCTAAACTCATCCGAATGACCTCAAATTTTGCAAACACGTCCCAAATGACATGACGGAACTACTGCAACTTCCGGAATTGCATTCTGACCCTCGGGTCAAAAACTCACTATCAGACTGGAAACTTCAATAACTCAAACTTCGGCATTTCAAGCCTAAATAAGCTACGGACTTCCAAAATGCATTTCGAACACGCTCCCATCCCCGAAATCACCTAATGGAGCTAACGAAACCATCGAATTTCCATTCTGAGGCCGTCTTAACACTGTTCCAACTACGGACAACTTTCCAACACTTAAGCTTTCATTTAGGGACTAAGTGTCCCAAAACTCTCTAAAACTCAAAAACCGAACGTCCCGGCAATTCAATTTGGTAGAAATAGACTTGGGGAAAATAGTTAATAGGGGATCGGGGCGTTAATTCTGAAGACGACCGGCCGGGTCGTCACAATATGCATTGATTAGGCATGGAAATTGGTAGGAATTTGGGAAATTATTGAAGAAACCTAGGAAATGTAAATTTGGAATTTAGCACCTTCTTGAGAAAAACTGTTTTCTTGATAAAATACGGATATATTATGTGGATATGTATAAATTTGGGTTCCTGAGTCGCATGAATGATTCGCGAGCAGGATGACCCTTTATTTGTATGTGTATCCATATGAGCACTTGAGTCGCAGGTATGATTCGCGAGCAGGCTAGCCGTATTATTTTAACTACGTCGCATGATTGATTCGCGAGCGGGGTAGATAGATGCATCTATGGTTCGAGACGTTCGACCCTCGGTAGTGCACAATTTATTATTGTTGGTCCGCGCCGTTCGACCCTTCGCATTGCTTGCGCATGATATTTGTTGCATAGTTGCTATGATTTTTTACTGATTACTGGCCTGAAATATTAAATTATCAATTGAAATGACAGAGATTTAAAGTTATTAAAAGAGATTTTGGAAGAAGTTGTTCCTTCCCATCGATTAATTGTTATTTGATTAAATCACCCATGTTGATTAATTGTGTTAACATGACAAAGATATAAAGTGTTAAACGTGAAAGGAATTGAAAGATATTTAAATCCTGTTTTTATAAATTGCCTATGATAAATCATGCTTAGTGTCATACCTAAATATTCTAAATTGACCTTTACTAAGTGTCTAATTTGACCTCTCGTCACTACCTCTCTGAGGTTAGGCAGGCGACTTACTGAGCACACGTTATTTTTTGTACTCATGCTACATTTGCTGTGCATTTTATTGCACAGGTACTTTCATATCAATGTAGAGGACTCGGAGACTTATGCGAGCTGCATCATCTGGAGGCGATTCGCAGCTGACAGAGTCTCCTTCATACTGTATTTATTTCATTATTAAATTTCCTTGTCCAGTTGTATTTTAGACAGGCTTTGTAATGATTGTATAAATCCCTAGAAATTGCTCATGTACTTGGGACACCGGGTCCTGGGATATTTGTTGGGTTATAATTGTTAAAGTGTAGTATTCAAACCATTGTTCCTAATTAACAGATTTTTATTTGGTTATTCTGTAATAAAGTGAAAGGAAATGTTTTCATAAATGTTAAAATCGGAAAGTTATTTCAATTAATTAATGATCTGGCTTGCCTGACATTGATGTCCGGCGCCATCACGGCCTTAGGGATTTTGGGTCATGACATCAAGCCTAAGAACTTATGAAATTTCCAAAATCTATAACCAATGCCGAAATACATGAAAGCTAGTCCGAATGACCTCAAATTTTATACACAGGTCACAAATGATACAACGCACCTGCATCCACTCTCGGAATTCCATTCTGAGTCCCGTATCAAAATTCCACCTATCGGCCAAAATCGCCGAAATTCTAACTTTTTCCAATTCAAGCCTAAATATACTACAGAGCTCGAAAGCACATTCTGAACATGCTCCTAACTCCAAAATCACCCAACAGAGCTAGCGTAGTCAACAAAATCCCATTCCGGACCCGTCTTTGTCACGGCCCAAAATCTCAACCTTAGGGATCGTGATGGCGCCTAACACCACACATGCCAGGCAAGCCAATCTTAGAGTTCGCTCAACTATTTCCGTTGATTAATCATTTAAGCATAATGAACAATTGTAAAATAAACTTAAGCTACTAACTTTCAATGAATAAATCTGAACAAAAATAATAAACACTTAATTAAATCGATCCACGAACTAATTATATAAATAACTCTAAGACTACCCCAGAGTCTGGTGTCACAATTCAAGAACTACTAAAGAATACTACAAATACTGGGATGAAAGAAATAGTGCAACTGTTCTGAGTATACTAAAACAGTTTTATAAAAATAGGAGAAGACCCTTGGGATCTGCGAACGCCGGAAGATATACCTCGTGTCTCCGACTAAATGAATAGTCGCTCTAAATATCTCTACTGCTGGTCGGTACCTGAATCTGAACAAAAGNATCTGCACAAAAGAGTGCAGAGTGTAGTATCAGTACAACTGACCCCATGTACTGAGTAAGTGCCGAGCCTAACCTCGACGAAGTAGTGACGAGGCTACGGTGGGGCATTAACAACATATAACCTGTGACAATAATATATGAAGCTCGAAGGAAAAATCTAAACAAATAAATAAACACTACAACATTAATAAAATAACTCAGCCGCCTTTTTCCAGGTCTGAGATATAACCAATACTCAAGTAAATCTCCAAGTTTTTAAACTTTACATTAAAATAATCACATGTACGAAATATAAGACAAACTGTAAAGTAAAACAAGAATTTCCAAATCCTTAAAATTAAAAATTAGTAAAGCATCATTATTCCCCATTTTCACTGTCTGGTTGCGGCGTGCAACCCGATCACACCTATTCACCCTTATCGCAATCAATTTATTCACCCCTATCACAATTAGTTATCCACCCTTATCACATCCCCTTTATCACAGCCCCCTTATTACAATCAGTTTTGTT
The DNA here is from genome assembly GCA_005239525.1 of Nicotiana knightiana. Taxonomy (NCBI): domain Eukaryota; kingdom Viridiplantae; phylum Streptophyta; class Magnoliopsida; order Solanales; family Solanaceae; genus Nicotiana; species Nicotiana knightiana. The sequence goes on along the minus strand of ML422774.1, from coordinate 16,957 downwards.
TATTCATCAAAAACTTTCACAGTGCAGGCCATGACTTTCCCAACACTTTTATATCAACAATTTCAAACAGAAAACAGTATAGCTCGTAAGCTTTATCCAATATCATCCCACAATAAAACCATCCAAAATATATATATCACCTCCGTAACACTATACACCCAACTCAGTCTTATGTACCATGATAAAATCGAGAGAACAACCAACACTTTTAGCACACATACAACAACAATTGGAAATAATCAATTGAGGCCAAATAACCACGTGAACCTCAACAATCACGAAACAGTTAAACATCATTTCTCGCAACTTCCTAAATAATATCAAAATGAAACCGACATGAACATAAATATATATACTTCGTAAAAATCATGCCAAACCGCTCAACCATTTGTACCACAAGGAAACCAACTAAAACAACCAATAATCTTTCCAAAAAAATTACAACAATATTTAACAACAAAATAGTAAGGCCAAGTAGTCATAGAAACAATAATGAACAATTAAGACAAGAATGAACTAAGTTGGGAACGAGAAAGGGATCTGTAATGACCCGACCGATCATTTTGAGCTCTAGCGCGTCGTTCAGTAGTTTGAAGTCGTGAGCAGCTTTGTTCCAGCTTTGGCACGTGGGCTCGAGGGCATTTTGGTCATTTCACTAAGCGGGTTGGGAAATCATATAATTTGGGATTTTTGCCAATATTAGAGTATATTTTCACTGGGTTGTCAGTTTTGGGGCGTTTTGCGTCAATTGGAGTCGTCATAAAGGATTGGAGGTTGTTTATGGAATCTCGGAGCTAGGTAAGTCTCCTTTCTATCTTTGTGAGGGGGAATTGTCCCCCTAGGTGAATTAATTCAGTACATTCTATTATCTTTGAGGGCTACGTACGCACGAGGTGAACGGGAGTCCGTGCGTAACTACTATTATGCCATGTCCGGGTAGTCTAGGACCCACTAGCATGCCTTACATGTTGTACCTGTAATCCTGCCTGTAATATTAAACTTCTAATATAATCGAAATCGTAATTGAATATCTAAAGGATACTAGAGTCCAATTTTCCTAATCATCTAAAAAGAGAATTGATTTCCTCTGTGAATATTTGAGTACCTGGTAGGGTTGTATTATGGAATATCATTAGACTTGGCAAATGAGTTTCAAAACAAAGATTTAAAAATTATATTTCATGTCCCTTTAAGAAGGATTTTTACCACTTTCCTGAGAAAAAAACTGTTTTCTTGATAAAATACGAATTTATTATGTGGATATGTATAACTTTGGGTTCCTGAGTCGCATGTATGATTCGCGAGCATGATGACCCTGTATTTGTGTGTATTCATATGAGCACCTGAGTCACAGGTATGATTCGCGAGAAGGCTAGCCTTATTTTTTTTTTACCGCGTCGCACGATTGATTCGTGAGCGGGGCAGATATATGCATTTGTGGTCGGGTCGTTCGACCATCGGTAGTGCACAGTTTATGTTTATTTTGGTTCACGCCGTACCACCCTTGGCATTGCTTGCACATGATATTTATTGCGTAGTTGCTATGATTTTTCTTGATTACTGGCTGAAATATTAAGTTGTCAATTAAAATGACAGAGATTTAAAGTTATCAAAAAGATTTTGAAGAAGTTGTTCCTTCCCGTCGTTAAATTGTCATTTGATTAAATCACCATGTTGATTAATTGTTATTAATATGACGAAGATATAAAATGTAAAACCTTAACGGAGTTGAAAATGTTTATTCCTGATTTTAATGAATTGCCTATGATAATCATGCTTAGTGTCACTCTTAAATATTTTCAATTAACCTTTATTAAGTGTCTAATTTGACCTCTCGTCACTACCTCTCTGAGGTTAGGCGGGCGACTTATTGAGTACATGTTGTTTTTATACTCATGCTAGACTTGCTGTGCATTTTATTGCACAGGTACTTTCATAGCAATGTGGAGGATTCGAAGACTTAGGCGAGCTGCATCATCCGGAGGCGATCCACAGCTGACAGAGAATCCTTCGTACTATAGTTATTTCATTTTATATTTCCTTGTCTAGTTGTATTTCGGACAGGCTTTGTAATGATTGTATAAATTCTTAGAAATTGCACATGTACTTGTGACACCGGATTCTGGGATATGTGTTGGGGTATATTTGTTAAAGTGTAATACTTAAACTATTGTTTTACTTGACAGATTTCTATTTGGTTAAAATGTAATAAAGTGCAAGGAAATGTTTTCATAAATGTTTTAAACGGGAAATTATTTCAATTAATTAATGATTGTCTTGCCTGACAATGATGTCCGCTGCCATCAAGACCTTATGGATTTTTGGTCATGACAACATAATATCAGAGTGCTAGGTTCCCGTACGTCTCACGAGTCATGAGCAAGTCTAGTAGGTTCTTGCGGATCGGTACAGAGACGTCTGTACTTATCTTCGAGAGGCTACAGGACTGATAGGAGTACTCCCCTTCTTGATTCCTCATTGTGCGAGTTGATTCCTTTGAGTCTTATTCCTACCCAATCTTACCTGTCGCGAGGCGCTTGCTATGAATTAGGAATTTGAGGAATTGAAATGGTGCTACGGATGTAATTCGAGATGTTTCCGTGTGTAATTAGGTGGGGGTTGTTGTTATGGCCCTGCAGAAGAATAATATGTTGTTTCACTTCAGTAGTTGTGTTTCTGGGAGCCTTAATGTTGTGCTCAGGTAGTGATGATGCTTGCGATTGGTTGTCGCGCGATATCGTTATGATGATAGAATGCTTGCCCGTATGTTGGGGGTGATGAATGGTTTGAAGGGAGGTCTTCTCAGAGTTTGATTTAGAGATTTTGGTGTTTTGTTCTGGAAGGGAAAGGGCATTTGGATTATGAATGTTCCGGTTGAGGTTGATAAAGTAGTAAGACTTGGTGTCTTCAAGCGAGGTGGGATATTCACCTGTGACGTGTAGTCGTCATCAATGATCGAATGGAATGTGTTAAGTTTGTCGGTGCTATGGATTCTTATGTTGTGTGGGGTCAGAGTATTGAGAAGAAGTATTGAAGGATGCGGTTGGCAGAGAATGGTCTTGAAGTGAGGCTAGGTGGTGATTCCATTTCTAGGAGCCCAGGTGTAACAAGCGGAAGTCGAGCAGTTGCAAAGTGGGGGAGCAATAGCATAGCTTGGAATTTGAAGATATTGTCGTGCATTTAATGGATGTCCATGAGAAGCAGGCGGACTAGTAAAGTTGGTAAATGAAGAAGGGCGTAGGATGGGGTATTGAAGTCGTAGAGAGCGTGCATTTCAGTGTCATTGGAAGGTGTCCACGGGTGATTTCCACATGTGGGTTATATTCTGTGAATAGGTTAGCGATGGTGGTGTTGGCAGGTCTCGGTGAGAGGTTCTAGTGGCTATTCGGTAGGAGGCGGAATGTGTGAATGATGCTAGAGAATTTGAGTATTTAGGGAGTGCTAGCAAGAGGATCTGGAAGAATTGGACGGGTTGGTTAAGATAGATCGCGTTATCAAAGGAGAAAGGATCTCAGCAGGGTCAAGAGTGGTGCAAGGAGTAGCTTGGGGTTAAGTGGGGGAGTCCCACCATCTGTACTTGGGTTGTAGGGTTGTCTTCCAATTGGATCGCGGATTGTCGGCATGTTGGCAAGTTATTTCAGCTAAGGGAAAGGAGTAAAATGGTGATTGTGCGTAGAATTTGATGAATATGTGCAAAAGTTGGCCCTGTCGGGCCAGAGTTAGGCTTTGAAAGATTCAGAATTTTTCTTAAGGCGTAAGGGAGTTGTCAGGATAGTGACTCGGCCGCGTGGTTCCTTGGAAGGGGTGTTCATGTGCTAGAAGAGCCTTGGAGTTGATTGCATTCGGGGCCAGTCAGAGTGGGTAACTCTCAATAGCGGTCTTAGTGAGTTCAACAGACAACAATCGAGAATCGAGCTTTTGCAGAGTAATTTCTGAGAAAAAGGAAGATGGTTGGAATGGTGTATGATATGTTTTAGCATGCAGGATAGTATTGGATGAGTGAGAGAAATAGACTCAGGATTGTAGAAAGATTATCATAAAGGTATGAGACGGGTTGCGGGAGTTTGGAAGCATAGTCTCGGGAATCAAGGTCACTCGGGATGGGTGAAGGTTGAGTTTGCTATGAGTTGAAGGAAGTTGTTATTATTCCTGAGGTAATTAAAGATGATTAAAAGCAAATAGGTTGATTATCCATGATTGAAATGGCACGTTTGCGGAAGTGATCAGTTCTTTTAATGTAATTAAGTTATGCATGTGGTTTGTGCCGGTGTGTGCGAGACTTGTGGGTCGTCGTAACGGATTTCATGTGGGAGCATTTGTGTGTTATGGCCTGTCAGGTGTAGGCGGATCCCGAAAAGGTTATGGTGGTATAGACTACTACTTAAGGATTTGCATGTTGGGTGATTGTGGGAATTCCCTCGTGTGTTGAGATGGTACTCTTGAATTGAGTTAAGTAAAAGGTTTCTATATGAGGAAGTTTTCACCCTATTGGTGGTTCAGAAGTTATGATGTAATTCTTGCGCTACCTCATATTGGCAGGTTAGGTGCGGTAAGCAGTATGTAACTGGAAGTGAGAATTGAGATTGTGGTTCAGTGATGATAAGGATGTCATGAGCTCGGAAGAGCAAGCAAAAGTTATTTGAAAGTTCAGAATAAGCTGGTGTTATCTTCAGTGCACCTGAGATTGATATTCGGTGGAAGAGGCTTTGTACCCTCGTTATGGGTTCTTGATTGTCTTACAGCGTAGTATGGCCAGTGGTGGATGTGCAGACTTGCTACCTTGTGTGGAAGGTCGTGGAAGCGTGACCGCGAAAAGATTGTATAAAGTTTGACATGTAGTCACTTGATGGATTGAAGATTTGGACTGAGTATAAAGAAGGGCAATGTTGTGTAATTGAGAAGTTATGCCTGGAAGGCGTTCAATTCAGTTGATTATGGATTATGGGGTGGTTGTCCCGGTGATGATGGTTGTTCTCGTGTATTATAATAGAAAGTGGGTTAATATGGACCCAGGTAAAAGCAATTAGCTTAGTTGGTGCGAGCAAGGCAGACTCGATGCTTTTGGATGGACTTAAATATGATTATGGGCTCCGCATGAGCCATGCATGTTCATTTTAGTAGAGCGCTTTTCATGGAAAGTTGTTAGAACATCAGATTTCGTTCCGTCTTCGTCAAATCCATGTGTTATTATGATTGTGCCGTGTGAGTTGTGAAACGGCTTGATAATTTCTTATGTGTGGAGGTCCAGCATAGTGGGGATGTTATGTGAGCAGGATAGCTCTTGAGATCCGGAGTGTATATACATATGTGGCACCTCAGTTGTGCTTGAGATTTGTTGCATACGGCTTTATCAGTCTCCCTAGGATGGTATTATGCACTTAGCGTGCTTATGATCGATATTCAGTAATTTGTAATAGTGAGCGATTCAGCTCCGTGTATACTTCCTTATGTGAGTTTATGATGGGATCGGGTGGCACGCCACCACTTGTAGGTTATTTGGATCGGGTTGCACGCCGCAACAGTGCGATGATGAGAAGGGTTAATATGTATTTATTTTTCTTGTGTTTTATTTCCTAATTTTTGAGAAAAGTTCATATTAGTTGCGTGAGTCGAATAGTCCCTTCCTGAGTCGTTTCTTATTATCATGTTCGAGTTGTGGTCTATTGGCGCGATGTGGTATCATGTGCAGCTGTTGGTCATGTTTGGGGTGATTTGTTGCCTGAGCAGTTCATACTAGGTGAGACGAGATTTTTTGATCAGGGATCAGTGCGATAAGGTTATGTGAAGTGTATATTAAAGAAAAAATACCATTATTCAGGTTCATAATGAAGTGATAATTCTAGTCAAGGTGAGGTATTCAAGGATTTGTTGACTCTGTAGTTGGGTATGAATTTCTGCACATTTCCTCCATTGTGGTGGTATCGTCAGCATTATAGCAGGGTGTAAGTATATATCACGAGGTGCATTGGGAGCATCAGATTCGTTGAAGTTTGGCTATTAAGGTTAAGGGAGTGTCATTGTGGTCAGATGATGAGTTATGCGGTGCATGGTGCTGATTCAGCAAAGGCATGCAGTCATGTTTGGGTATGTCATGTGGTAGTTCATACGATGTTTATATGTTGGAACTAGGCCTGGCAGAGAAATTTCAGGTGTTTGAATGAATTCTAAGCTTATTATATGGATAAAGAAGAAATCTTCAGATTTGATTAAGCTAATGTACTCAACTTGGTTGTGGTAGCAGGGGCAGGTGCTCGAGATGTTAAACAGTGATTTTCATTAAATCCAGAGCAGTTCTTAGCACGTTCGAGGACGAACGTCGGTTTAAGTGGGGGAGAATGTAACGACCCGACCGGTCATTTTGAGCTCTAGCGCGTCGTTCTATGGCTTGAGGCTACGAAAAGCTTCATTTCATGTGTTATGACTTGTAGGTGTGGACGAAATTGAATTTCGGGAAGTTTATAGTTGGTTTGGAAAGAAAACTCTCATTTTAGAAGCCTTAAGTTGGAGAAATGGACTAAGATTGAAATTTTGAGTAAACGACCTCCGAATCAGGATTTGAAGGTTCCAGCAGGTTCGTGTGATGATTTCGGACTTGGGTGTATGTCCGGATCGGGTTTTGGGTAACCCGGGAGCATTTCAGCGTATATTATGGAAGTTAGCATTTTAGAAGAATTTCATAGATTTGGGTTTGAAGTGCATTTCAGCGTTGTTGATATCCGTTTGGGATTCCGAGTCTAGGAATAGCTTGGTATGGTGATTTTGGATTTGGGAGCGCGATCAGAAGTGAATTTGGATGTCCGTAGGTCACTTTGAAGTCATTTGGCTAAAGATAGAAATTTTAAAGTTGGAGCAGGTCCGTAATGTTGAATATGACTTGTGCACAAAATTTGAGGTCAAAAGGGCGTGATTTTTATAGGTTTCGGCATCGGATGTAGAAGTTGAAAATTTCTAAGTTCATAAAGTTGGGATTTGAGTGCAATTCATGGTTTCGATGTTGTTTGATGTGATTTGAGGCCTCGAGCAAGTCCGCATTATGTTTTCGAACATGTTGGTATGATTGGACGGGGTCTCGGGGGACTTGGGTGGATTCCGGGTGGTTAACGGATCAAGTTGAGAGTTTGAAGAGGCTGGTTATGCTGTCATCTGGTGTGATCCGCACCTGCAAGGATTTGGCCGCAGGGTGCGGCTAAGGGCACCGCTGGTACGATTTTGGGCTGGAGCCAAGGAGGCCGCAGGTGTGGAATTTGGCATGGGCTGATTGTTTTTAAGCGAGAATTGGGTCATTTCTTTATCTATTTGCATATGCCATGGGCGATTTGGAGGAGCTTCAAGGAGAGGATTTCGTAAAGGATCACAAGGTAAGTAATTTCTTCACGTCTTTGAATTCAATACAAGATCATTACATAGATTTGGTAGGGGAAATTGAGGAAAATTTGGAAATTCTTAAAGAAACCTAGAAAATGGTAATTTGGAGTTTTACCCTTGAATTGAGCATAAAAATTTGAGTAGATATTATATTTGAGTTAGTAAGGCTATGGGTAGAATATATCTTCGAGAAATTTCGGATTTTCGGGCACGTCGGCCCGAGGGCGTTTTGGTCATTTCACTAAGCGGGGTTGGGAAATCATATAATTTGGAATTGGCCAATATTAAAATATATTTTCATTGGCCTGACATTGTTTGGATAGTTTTGGGGCTTGGAGGCCGGTTATGGAATCTCGGAGCGAGATAAGTCTCTTTTCTATCTTTGTGAGGGGGAATTGTCCCCCTTGGTGACTTAATTCAGTACATGCTATTATCTTTGGGGGCTATGTATGCACGAGGTGACGGGAGTCTGTGCGTAGCTACTATTTTTCCATGTCCGGGTAGTCTAGGACCCACTAGCATGCCTTGCGTGCTGTACATGTAATCCTTCCTGTAATATTGAACTGCTAATATATTCGAAATTGTAATTGAATGTCTAAAGGAGACTAGAGTCCATTTTTCCTAATCATCTAGAAGGAGAACTAATTTCCTCAGTGGATATTTGAGTAGCTGGTAGGGTTGTATTATGGAATATCATTAGACTTGGCAAATGAGTTTCAAAAAAAATATTTAAAAACTATATTTCATGTCCCTTTAAGACGCCATCTGAATGCTGGACTGTTAGCTGTTATTATAAGCAAACTCTGCAAGTGGCAAGTATCGGTCCCATGACCCTCTGAAATCCATCACATAGGCACGAAGTATATCTTCAAGAATCTGAATTGTGCGCTCGTTCTGCCCGTCCATCTGAGGATGAAAGGTCGTACTCAACTCTACCTTGGTGCCTAGATCCTGCTGAACGGCTCTCCAGAACCGTGAAGTGAACTGTGTACCTCTGTCTGAAATGATAGATACTGGAATACTGTACAGGCGAACAATCTCCCTAATGTAAATCTCCGCCAAACTCTCGGAAGACTATGTAGTCAACACCAGAATGAAATGGCCTGACTTAGTCAGTCGATCCATAATCACCCAAATAGTATCGAACTTCTTCAGAGTCCGAGGAAGTCCAACCACGAAGTCCATGGTGATCCACTCCCACTTCCACTCTGGAAGCTCAATCTGCTAAAGTAACCCTCTCGGTCTCTGATGCTCATATTTAACTTGCTGATAGTTGAGACACATGGCCACAAACTCTACTATATCCTTCTTCATCCTTCTCCACCAATATTTCTGTCTGAGATCCTGGTACATCTTCGCGGTACCCGGATGAATGAATACCGCGAGTCATGGGCCTCCTAAAGAATCAACTCCCGAAGCCCACCCACATTGGGCACACAGATCCAACCCTGCATCCTCATCATACCGTCATCTCCTATAGTCACATCCCTAGTGTCACCTCACTGAACCCTGTCCTGAAGAACCAGAAGGTGGGGATCATCATACTGGCACTCTCGAATGCGGTCATAAAGAGAAGACCGAGCTACCACACAAGCTAAAACCCATCAAGGCTCCGAAAGATTCAACCTCACGAACTGACTGGCTAAGGACTGAATATCTAAGGCTAAGGGCCTCTCAACTACCGAAAGATCTGCCAAACTATCCGCCCGTCGACTCAAGGCATCAGCCACCACATTGCCCTTCCCCAAGTGGTATTATATAGTGATGTCATAGTCCTTTAGCAACTCCAACCATCTCTGCTGGCGCAAATTGAGGTCCTTCTACTTGAATATGTGCTGCAAACTCCAGTGATCGGTGAAAATCTCACAGGGAATGCCGTATAAATAATGACGCCATATCTTTAGGGCGTGAACAATCGCTGCCAACTCGAGATCATGAACTAGATAGTTCTTCTCAACTGTCTGGACGCGTAAGAAATCACCTTACCATCCTGCATCAACACTGCCTCGAGGCCAATCCTCAAAGCATCACAATAGACGGTATAAGACCCTAAACCCGAAGGCAATACCAACACTGGAGCTGATGTTAGGGCTGTCTTGAGCATCTGAAAGCTCTCCCCACACTCCCCGGTCCACCTTAAAGAGCACCCTTTTGAGTCAACCTAGTCATCGGTGTTGAAATGGATGAAAAACCTCCACAAAACGGCGATAGTACCAACCAAACCAAGGAAACTACGGATCTCCATAACTGATGACGGTCTAGGCAAACTCTACACCGCCTCCACCTTCTTCGGATCTTCCTTGATCCCATCCCAAGACACTATGTGGCCCAAGAATTCCACTGAGTCAAGCCAGAACACACATTTAGAGAATTTAGCATACAATCTCTTCTCCCTAAAAGTATGAAGCACATTCCTCAAATGCTGCTCATGATCTTCCTGTGATCGGGAATACACCAAGATGTTGTCAATAAACACAATGATGAAGGAATCAAGATAAGGTCGGAACACACTGCGCATCAAATCCATAAACACTGTTGGGGCATCGATCAGCCCAAATGACATAACAAGAAACTCATAGTGGTCATATCTGGTCCTGAAGGAAGTCTTCGGGATATCCGGCTCCTGAATCTTCAATTGATGATGGCCGGAAAGCAAGTCAATCTTGGAGAATACACTGGAACCCTGTAGTTGGTCGAATAAATCATCAATGCGAGGCAAAGTATACCTGTTCTTCACGATGACCTTGTTCAACTGCCGATAATCAATACACATACGCATAGAACCATCATTTTTCTTCACAAACAATACTGGAGCACCCCAAGGTGATACACTGGGTCTGATGAAACCCTTATCACTCAACTCCTGTAACTGCTCCTTCAACTCCTTCAACTCAGGCGGATCTATACAGTAAGGAGAGATAGAAATGGGCTGAGTGCCCAGCAACAAATCAATGCCGAAATCAATATCTCTGTCGGGCGACATAACCCGGAAGATCAGCTGGGAATACATCAGGAAAGTCCCTCACTACTGGAACGTACTCAATTGGAGGGGTATCAACACTGACATCTCTCACATAGGCCAAGTACGCATCACACCCCTTCTCACCTATCTGCTGAGCCTTAAGGAATGAAATAACTCTGGGGGGAGTATACTCTAAGGTACCTCTCCACTTAACTTTCGGCAAGCCTGGTATAGCTAGCGTCAAGGTCTCAGCGTGACAATCATGAATATCATAATGGGGCGACAACCAGTCCATGCCCAAGATAACATTGAAATCTACCATGCTGAGTAGTAATAAATCAACCCTGGTCTCAAAACTACTAAGAGAAATCAAACACGCCCGATATACGCGGTCCACAACTAGAGAGTCTCCCATAGGAGTAGATACATAGACAGGGGAACTCAAAGAATCCCAAGATATCCCCAAATGTGGAGAAAAATAAGAGAACACATATGAATACGTAGATCCTGGATCAAATAATACTGATGCATACCTATGGCAGACAGGGACAATAGCTGGAGGACCCGACGGAGCACGTGGAGGCTGATAAGACTGTGGAGGTGTACCCCTCCTGGCCCTGGGTCAATCTCTAATAAAGTGACGAGTGTCACCACATTCAAAACAACCCCTCGGAGGACGCTGCGGCTGAGACTGAATAGGAGCTTGCCTGCTGGGTTAGCCAGAAATAACACCTCGAACTGGAGGCATACTGGATATTGGCAGTGCATAATAGAAATCCTGAGATCTAGGAGGAGCTGGAATTGCACTGGCTGCTGGAAAATCTGAATGAACAGGGCGACCCACAAAGCCCCTACCGTGACGTGTTGTTGGTGCACGAGCTCCTGAAAAATGACCAGTCCCTCGAGACCTCTTGGCCTCCCTCTCCTCTCTGTCCCGGGCGAACATTCCATCTACTCTCCTGGTAATACTCACTACATGCTGGTAAGTGATATCCATCTCCAACTCTCTGGCCATACTGGTCCGAATACTAGGATGAAGTCCCTCAATCAAGCGGTGAACCCGCTCTCTGACTGTGGAAACCAAGGCTGGTGCATGCCGAGCTAACTCACTTAAACAGACTGCATACTCTAACACAGTCATAGTACTCTGGATCAACTACTCAAACTCTGCGCGCCAAGCATCCCTGAGGCTCTGAGGGACATACTCTCGCAAAAATATCTCTAAAAACTGAGTCCAAGTGAGTGTGGTTACCTCGTCTGAACTACTCAGCTCGTAGGCCCGCCACCACTGATATGCCGCTCCCCTTAGCTGGAAAGCGGTGAAAGAAATCCCACTAGTCTCCACAACGCCCATAGTGCGGAGAATATGATGACACTCCTAAAGAAATTGCAGAGAATCATCTGAAGCTAGTCCGCTGAAAGTAGGTGGGTGGTACTTCTTGTACCTCTCTAGTCTGAGTTGCTCGGCCTCAGAAGACGCTGCCCTAGCATCATGATGAACTGGAGCCGCTGGGGGCATAGGAATATACTCGGAGGCCTGATCAACCTGTCCCCTCTGATCAGGAGTGCGAGCTGCGGGATTCTTTGCCCCTCCCCCGGCCTGAAATGTAGCGGGAGCTACTGGAAATAGTCCATCATGTGCTAGAGTACTGAACATGCTCATGAACTGAGCGAAGGTCTCCTACAAGGCTGGAGAAGAAATAGGGACCTCCTGTGTTAGCTCTCCAGCTGGGGCTGCAGTAGGCTGCCTGCCGGTACTCGGGCGGCACCGCGCAGTCGTCCTCTACCCGGGACCCGGTGTAAAGACCCGGAAAATTTCATTGATAAAAATAATGCCCAAATAGGTCCCCATGCTGTTATAACTGTAGAAATTCTTAAAACAGGCCCTTTTTGAGTAAAAGGTACCTTGGGACCTAACGGATAAAATTTTCCAAATTTGCGCAGGTCTGCGGTCCACTATGCGATCGTAGATCAGGTATGCGGACCACATAGTGGTCTCATACCTAGACAGTTTGCTGTCCATTTTGAGGAGAGCTATGTGGCCTTGAATGCGATCGTATTTCATGAATGCGGGCCGCATAGTTGTCGCATTCTTGCACCTTGACTTTTGCGGAGGGAGTTATGTGACGCACTATGTAATCGCATAGCAGGTGTGTGGACCGCATAGTGGTCGCATACCTGGGTAGTCTAATTTTCTTTTTGGCCTATTTGAGGGTCATTTATGCGACAGGTATATAGACCGCATAGCAAGAATGCGATCGCATTCCTGACCGCATTTTAGCTACGGGACTTTTAAATTTCTAATTTTATACCCGACCCCCAGTTCATTAAAACACTTACCCCCTTCCATTTTAAAGATTTTCTGAACAAAATAGAGAGAGGGAAGAGAGAGTTCTAGAGAGAGAAAGTCCCAACTTCATTAGAGTGATCCTCCTTCATTATTCAAGCTTGGAACTAATCAAGTAGGACACCATTTTCTTCTCCATAAGACGTAAGCTTCTATCCGATAAACCTTAATTTCTAAATTTTGTTTAAATGAAACATGGTTAGGTAAGTTTATGAAAATGAGGGTAGGAGTCTTGCATACATGTAACCATCTAGTCATAATCTAGTAAAAGAAAATGGGTTAGAGTAATCTTTCACTAAAAAGAGGACATTTAATCTAAAGGAACACCTAGTGTTTGATATAATGCCTAAATGAGTTCGAGTTATGTTTATGGTTCCTAATTCTAAGTGGAATATGTCACATTGTGAACTACAATGAAGGTGCTAGAAGGTCTGGTGAATTGTGGTAGAAAATTTAAAGGGGAATTCCAACTTGAGGTATTTTTGGCTAACTTTAATCCTTGTAGAGTCATCTTGTAGGTGTCCGAGCACTCGGTATGATATTCTTGTTTGAGCATATGTGAATTTATTGCCCTGCTGTATTGAGGTGAAAGACTTCGTTCTTTGAATTTCTTAGTCGATTACCATGTTATATGAGCTTGCAAAAACGTGATTCTTTGTGCTTATTCTATCATGTGCAAAGCTCGTTAAATGTTGAATACATCGGTATGAGAGGATGGGCAGCAAAATGAAAGGAATGTTAATGAAACAAAGTGTTGAATGTATCTAAGTGCCAAGAGTTGTGTAGTAAATAATGGAAAGGAAATGGGGATAAACTAATTGAGCTATGGGTTGGTGGCATACCGTATATGACTCACTGTTTGATAAAGATTTATGTGGCCTTGATTTCATATGGTTACTTGGTTGTTACGAATGAATATCCTTGACGATGAGAATCTTTGTGATTGAATTGTTGGTTATGTTGCTATAAATTACATTGTTGAACGTATCAAAGTGCTAAAGGTTGTATAGCAAATGATGAAAGTAAATATGGGATGATTTTATTGAGTTAAATGATTATGGCCACACCATATATGAATTACTGATTGGTAAGGATCATTGTTTCTTGATTTCACATAGTTATTGGTTGATATGAATTTATGTTCTTCATGATGAAGATCCCTGTGATATAATTTTCGATGGTTGTTGCTGTGAAGTATGATTGTACGGTTGGATCGGGTTGCACGCCGCAACAAAAATTGTAAAGTGGGATTGGGTTGTACGCCACAACATAAATTGTAAGGTGGGATCGGGTTGCACGCCGTAATAGAAATTGTACGGTAGGATCGGGTTGCACGCTGCAACAGAAGTAATAAGGGTGTAATGTGATTGTGAGATGGGATCGCGTTGCACGTCGCTACAAGAGAAATGAGGGTGGAATATGATTGTGAGGTGAGATCGGGTTACGCGCCGCAACAGGGGAAACAATTGAAATAAGAAATTGTGGAAACCTCATTTCTGATTCTATGTATCTCTGTGAAATATTTGTTTGGGTTTTTTTAACTGCCTCGTATACGTGCATTGCTTGATTTGACATAGAGTAAAGTTTTTTCATACATACTAGTACTATTCAATGGTACTAACGTCCCTTTTGTCGGGGGCGCTGCATCTTCTATATGGATGTAGGTGGTTCTATATCAGGTAGCTCGGTTCGCCGTTAGTAGTGCCTCCTCTTCATCTCTCTAGCAGTCCTGGTGATCCCCATTTCCTCTCGGGTTCGTGTGTAGTATATATCATCTCATTTTGTATATTTTATGTCTTTTAAGGTAAAGCCGAGGCCTTGTTTCCGGCAAGTATTGTGTAAACTCCTAGTACTCTTAGAGGCTTCATAGACACGGTGTGGGTTGTATGTATTTTGGGTAGTAGTTGTAATTATCCGTAGTCTTGGTTCCATGTCGGAAATGTTGTGCTTAGCTTATACATTTTGGGATTATCAAATGTTTAAGTTTTAAAAGAGCAAAAATGGAAATTTGGTTGTAAATTCATATTAAATTTGTATATTGTGCACGTGGTAACGTGTTGGGTAGGAAAGGCAATCCAGGTCTGCTTGACCGGAATCATTTGATTTGGTGCCGGTCTCGTCCCTCGGTTTTGGGGCATGACAAACTTGGTATCAGAGCCTATGGTTTAAAAGTCTCCTAGGATGTCTCGGAGCCGTGTCTAGTAGAGCCCTTCTTATCGGTGTGTTGTCTCCCACATCTATAATTAGGGGGCTGCATGGACATTTAGGAAAATACCCTTTCATTGTTACTATGTATCGTCCGATGTGGTGAAAGGTAAGGTTCTCTATATCTACCTCGTGCATTGTTCCGATTTTCAGTAAATGGCACCCAAGAAGAGAGCCTAACTCGGCCCAGAGGCCAATGTCACCCCAGGAGTGGCCGTGAATTCTTTATCTAATGGTGCGGGTGAGAATGATTCCTCGACCCTGAATCTGCCTGACTCTTCCATCCTAGGCCAGGATATTCCTATTCCTGCTCCAGCGGAGGGTGCTACAGTCCCTCCTGCTGATGTTCCTGATCCTTCCTCAGTCCCAGCTTCCGGTCCCAGTATTTCTGATGGGGACCTCAGGGGAGCTATTCAGATGTTGACTCAGCTAGGGGCCTCCCATGCCCAAATATCACATGATACCCCTGCATCCTCTAGCGAGCAGGGAGTTCATTGACCCAGAGGCTGATCTTCAGGAGTTCATTGGTGAGATGTGCAATACCCTCCGAGTTATGAGGGCTACTGAGGCAGAGGGGCTTGAGTTGGCTTCCGATCGTCTGAAGGGAGTTTCATAGTCGTGGTTTGAAATGTGGGAGAGTTCTCGTAGAGATGGGAGCCCTCCGGCTAGGTGGGAGGAGCTTGTGGATACCTTTATGGCCTATTTCTTTTGTGTCGAGATTATGGAAGCACGTGCTATATAGTTTGAGGCCCTTAAGCAGGGCAACATGAGTGTGTGGGATTATCATATGGAGTTCGTGCATTTGTCCAAATATGTTGTTCATATGGTGTCTACTATGGAGGCTGGAGTTCGTCGGTTTGTTCAGGGCCTTGGTCCCTTAGTTATTAATTAAGCTGCTATAGCTGCTCTACATTCAAATATGAACTACGGGAAGATTGTGGGACTTGACCGGGCTACGAAGGCTCAGAAATTAAATATAAGGATGGCGGGGGAGAGCATTAGTAGGTCCCGGTCTGCGGGAAACCTTGGGAATTCAATTAGAGAGGGGAGATCAGTCCTTGGGAGAGGGTCATCAGGGCCATCTCAGTCCTATGCTCAGTCCTCAACCAGTGCGCTGCCACCAGGGCACAGTTATCAGCAGGGAGGTCGCGTTGTACCAGGTTCAGACAGCAGGAGGTTCCATCAGTCGGGTCATTCAGGTAGGAGGTTCCAGCAGTAATAGAGGGCCCCATGCCCTAAATGTGGGAGGTTTCATTCTGAGCCCTGTTACTTGGGCATACCAGTATGCTATAGGTGTGGAGTGAGAAGCCACGTTCAGCGAGACTGTCGTGCACCTCGTCTGGGCACGGGTAGGGGCACTGCTCATCCATCCAGTTCTTCAACCGCTACATCTTCAGCACACCCTCCAGCTCCAGCAGGGCGCGGTGCAGCTAGGGTGGAGCCCGGGGTTGAGGAGGACCCAGTCGATTCTATGCTTTGAGTGGTCTCCAGAGTGCGGAGGCTTCTCCAGATGTTGTCACAGGTATTCTGACTATTCAGTCACATTATGTTTATGCTATTATTGATCCTGGGTCTTCTTTGTCATATGTTACTCCATTCATTGCTTCAAGTTTTGGGATAGAACCCGAACATCTTCACGAGTCGTTCTCTGTGTCGACTCCGGTTGGTGATTCTATTACGGTCGTGCGAGTCTATAGAAATTATGTTGTCACGGTGCGTGGTCGGAATACCACGGCCGGTCTTATTGCGTTACAAATGGTACATTTTGATGTAATTATGGGGATGGATTGGATCTATTCATGCTTTGCTAATTCGACTGTCGAACCAAAATTATGAGGCTCGAGTTTCCTAATGAATCAGTTATCGAGTGGGAGGGGAATAATGTTGTGCCAAGAGGTAGATTTATTTCCTACCTTAAAGCTTCTAAGATTATTAGAGAAGGGTGCATCTACCATTTGGTCCAGGTTGCAGACACCACTTTAGAGGTGCCTGCTCCTGAATCTGTGCCTGTTGTAAATGAATTTCTTGAAGTATTTCCGGACGAGCTTCCTGGTATTCCTCTAGATAGAGAGATCGAT